>CM019148.1:352281621-352400112 GCA_009733165.1 Naja naja
GGCCTCCCAGAAGTTTGGGAAGGCTGGAACGGGCCTCCAGAGAGCCTCCAGAGCCCAGGGAAGCTGTTTTTGCTCTCCGAGGCTTGAGAAAAGCCTCCAGAGCCCGGGAGGACACAAACACCCAAACACCCACTGTGGTGCAGGAGGCTGACTAGGCCACACCACCATGGCTACCCACCCAGCAACTGGGCAGAGAGCCCTTTGCTAAAATTTTTGAAGCCCACCCTGGTTAAGAGTGAAACCTTGCCTCTATTTATGTGTAATACCATTTCATCCTGGAAAATGTCTATGTGGTTGATAATAATGCCAAGTCTCCATAGAAGAAGACTTGATCATATAAAAGGTACTGGAATGTGTGAAATGGATAAGCTCACATTGGAAAAGAAAGACAAGGAGGATTCTGAATATTATGCAATATGGGATAAATGGTGTGAGTGGTTAAAAACAGATACAAAGATTAGGAAGAAGGATTATGGTAAATAAAGCAGGAGACCTTAGTAGATTATCAATATGATTATAAATAAATGTATATAGGATATATGTATTTGTTGATGCCAAAATGTTGTTAAGACTATGATCGAGATTTGTATTTTGAAAACTGCAATTTAAAAAATAATGCCAACTTGATAGCATGCAATCAACTACGCTCCCATAGGCGGGGCCTTTACCGTCGGTTAGGCATTGTTGACTGGCGGTGCCCAGGGATAGGGCCTTTTCTGTGGGAGCACCCGCCTATGGAACCAACTCCCGTAGACCTCCGTTTGGCCCCTGATCTCCACTCCTTCCGCCGGGACCTGAAGACCTGGTTGTCTGGACTGACTTTGGGGGTGTGGGTTGTTTTACTTGTTCTAATTTTAAATTTTAACAATTGATTAGGCTTGTACTGGTTTAATGTTTTTTATTGTAATTGTATTGGGTTTTTATTGTTCACCACCCTGAGTCCTTAGAGAGAGGGCAGCATACAAGTCTAATAAAATAAAATAATAATAATTAAACAACATCATAACATATACTAAAGGACCAGGGCTTTGACTCTGATGCCAGATCTGCCACCTTTCAGATTTTGATTTCCGCTCCCTGAAAGATGCCAATCTAAGATGCTAAATCATAATGAGAGATTTAGTGGTATATAAATTGTCTCTTCAAATGCAAGTAAGGTGGACTCATATATAGTATCTTCACTTCATTTAAATTTAGACTTTCCAATACAAAGTACTTATTTTTGCTTTCATGTGTTAAAAACATACACTGCTGCTGGAAATAGCTCTTTCAGACACATAATACATGGCTACCAAGGGTCATGTCTCCTATAAGTTTGAAGAAAGGATTCCTAGACAAAACCTGTCATCTTCATTTCTTGCAGCAGCATCTAGGATTTCAAGTAAAAAGTAGAACTATTCTTGTAAGAGACAGAGAGACGGTAGAAATGAATTACTTACAATAACTTTTAGTTTGCAAATTGAAAGCTGCCACAGTTTGGCTATATGCCCAAAGCATGTTTAACCTGTATTCTGATGTAATCCATTTACTGAATTCTCTGAAAACATTGCATAAGAAAGTAAACAAATCATCTGGGTTTGTACAATATAACTTAACATTATATACAATATATATACATCCTCTTTCACCAAGTTAACATTGAATATAGTATATCTTAGCATATATTTATTCAGCCACTAGGTTTTTCCTACCTGGTCAAGTATAATAAAAGTACTGTACAAAGTCGTTGCCCCAACTCTTGTTATATTTGCAAATTCTGTTCTTTTCTTTCAAACAAGGATGGCCAGTGAATGGGCCCTTATCTACATGAGAGAATCTTCTCTCCGCCTCTGTTTTATACTCTTAACACCCAATATCACGTTGCTTAAATTTGGTAGCAAACCATAAAGTCATGGTCATATTTTGGAGAGAGAAAGACAAGGGAAGGCAAATGATGAGATGTGCTGCAACATTTTGATGCAGATAGGACAGACTAAGAAACAGACTCTGTGCAAACCTAATTTATTTTTATTAGAACAGAAGTAGTAACAGAGTCCTGCAAGTTTGAATGTGCTACTCTTCTTTCCTTTTTTATCTTTATGAAAATTGGGGTAGGGTGGGCTGCCTAAAATGTTTTTGCAATTACTTCTTGGCCTGGTTCAGTTTAATTTATGTGATTGTTGCCTTGGTAAACGATCTTTCGATCTTCTTTCCTTCAAGGCCATCTTCTTTATGCACTACTTCTGCCCATTGCATACATGCAGGCAACAACACAGTGCAGGTGCAAAAGAATGGGACTTACATTGTGACACCACAATGCAGCTCTTGTCATGTTGGTGTCATTGTGCTTAGGCACAGATGCCTGCAGTGGTGCACGTCACTGCAAAAGTGTTTCTTGTCTTTAAATACTACTGGAGGATGTAGAGTAGTCTCTCATTCAGGGAAACTAGCTTTTAGGAACCATAAAGTTGTCAGATACATTTAACTATTGCCTTCTGTGAAACAGATGGATGATCTAAATTTGATAAATGAAATAAATTTTGAAATACCAGGAAACATTTTTGGCACCTGATCTAGTTTCACTTCAACTTCTCCTTCTCAAAGTTCAGGACCAATGCCATAAAGCACAAAGGAAAATGAAGACACATTTAGCTGTACTCTTGCCAGTTCTTCCATGTCTCCACTGAGACATGCATTTAAGACAAGCAGGATTTCATGCTTGCTAGTTCCATTTAAAAGTCCTGGAAAAGCTATAACAATCCCATCTCTTCCATTGGGCCAAGACCACAATGACAGAACTAATTTGGTTTGCTGTCAATGGAATAAATCTTGACACTCCATTGTAACAGGTGTTTCCTATTCACTACTTCCCACAAACAGTTCTAACAAGCTGTCTTGGAAAAGAAAAGATTAAAAATGCCACAAAAGGGAAAAAATACTTATTACTGAAGACTGAAGGAGCCTGTGTGGCTGGCATCTCCAAGGAGTTACAATTTAACTTGCCGCACTGTTGCCTTGCTATTTCATTATTATATGACAGCTTTGCTATGCCAACAATTCTAGATCTACTTTAAGATTCAGATATTTCACTTTATTGGAATCTTTATTGAGTGTAATAAGGTAGGGCATTGGAATCTTAAAAACAGAATTTTGAAGGCATTTCAGAATCCCTACCTTGCCCATTTCTTAATCTGGCCTACCTTGAAGCATTGACAGCAATCTTAAAAGTCTGGCCAGCTTTCTCTGCCACTTTTTATACCAAACAACATCAAGGAAGGGGCTATTTTGAGTTTCCTTTTCATGTTTCTCTTTTCAGAACTGTGAAGTCTTTCTTAAAGTTCCCCTTGATGGCTCACTTGCTTCTTCCCTATCTCCAAGATCACTTCTAAATTCTTTTACAATATCTGATAGACATTAGGTCTATGTGAACTAGGGCTCTTTTATCTGGGTTAGAAAGGCAACTTGATGGCTATTAAATGGCACTAAATAATTTTATCTATGACTTTGCTGGTAACTAGCAGTCAACTGGATTGTTGCTACACAGATCTGATATCTCTAATGTGATAATTTGACACAACTGTCAAGCTCCTAATAGCAGCTTGGGCTTAAGGAAACTAAAACCATATGCATTGAGCTGTGCACCACAATTTGTATATGTTACTTAGAAGGCAATCTTCTTAGCTTTAGTATTATCTTCCATAGTTTTGGGAGCTGTCAGTGGAGGCAAAATCCTAGCCTTATGCCCTCATTTGGTTCTTTTACAAGTATATTTTATTCCACACTGGGCGAGAGATGCCCCACAAACATATTCATATACTAATCTCCTTCTATGGGAAGCTTATATTTTAAAATATATAATTGGGGGGGAGTGAAGAAAAAAGGGGGTAAACCCTTCAATCTTTAAACTAAAATGCAGTAACTTATTTAATTTAATTTAATTTAATGATGGGATTTCTATGCTGCCCTATCTCCCGGAGGACTCAGGGTGGCTCACAAAAATAAAAACAGAAATACAAAATTTAAAAAGCAATGAAACAAGAAACCCCAATTACATTAAGAATTAAAACCACCAAGAAATCTAAAAACAATTAAAAACCCCTTCAGTCCAGGTTGGCCAATCGAAACAGCCAAGTCTTTAGGTCGCGACAGAAAGACTGAAGGTCAGGAGCCGCCTGAAGCTCCACGGGCAGTTGGTTCCAAAGGGCAGGCGCACCCACAGAGAAGGCCCTCCCCCTGGGAGTCACCAGCCAACATTGTCTGGCCACGGCACCCGGAGGAGACCCTGCCTGTGGGAGCGCACCAGGTGATAGGAAACTGTTGCTGGCAGCAGGTGCTCCTGCAAATACCCCAGACCTAAGCCATGAAAGGCTTTATAGATGATTACCAAAACCTTGAATCTCACCTGGAGGGCAACTGGCAACCAATGCAGCTCACGCAGGAGGGGTGTAATATGGGAGTATTGGGATACTCCCATCACAACCCACGTGGCCGCATTCTGCACCAGTTGAAGCATCCGAGTGGTCCTCAAGGGCAGCCCCATGTAGAGAACATTGCAGTAGTCTACACGGGAGGTAATGAGCACATGAGTAACTGTATGCAAGGCATCTCGGTCCAGATAGGAACGCAACTGGCGCACAAGGTAAGCCTGCACAAATGCCCCCCTGGCCACAGTTCCTACATGATCTTCCAAATTGAGCTGTGCATCCAGGAGGACGTCTAGATTGCATGCCCTTTCCACAGGGGATAACACCTCTCCCCCCATGACCAAGGATAGAACATTCTGGACAATCCGAGATGCCTGTACGCAGCCACTTGGTCTTGGCTGGGTTGAGCTGAAGCCTGTTTCTACCCATCCAGACCCGTACGGCTTCCAGGCACTGGGAGTTGACATGGAGGGCATCACTGGCTTGGTTTGGGGTGGAGATAAAAAGCTGGGTATCATCAGCATACTGATGATACCTCACCCAAAACCACAGATAATCTCACCCAGCAGCTTCAAAAAGATGTTGAACAGGAGTGGGGACAGGACTGACCCCTGTGGCACCCCACAAGAGAGGAGCCTTGGGGTCGACCTCGACCCTTCTGCCAACACCGACTGCGAACGTCCCGAGAGATAGGAGAACCACCGCAAAACTGTGCCTCCCACACCCAACCCCCCAAGGCGCTGCAGTAAGATACCATGGTCAATGGTATCAAAAGCTGCTGAGAGGTCTAATAGGACCAGGACAGAGGAAAAATCTCTACCCCGAGCCCGCCACAGATCATCCACCAGTGCAACCAATGCCGTCTCTGTGCTGTACCCAGGCCTGAAACCTGATTGATATGGATTCAGGTAGTCAGCTTCCTCTAGGAACACCAGGAGCTGTTGAGCCACCACGATCTCAACAACCTTCACTATAAAGCGAAGGTTGGAGACAGGACGAAAGTTATTCAAAATAGCTGGGTCCAAGGCAGGTTTCTTGAGGAGGGGCCTCACCACCGCCTCCTTCAAGGCAGAGGCGAAGCATCCCTCACTCAAAGAGGTGTTAACCACTGCCTGGAGCTAGCCTTGTGTGACCTCCCAGGTGGCATAAACCAGCCAGGAGGGACAAGGGTCCAGTAAAAACAAGGTGGCAATCAGCTTCCTCATGATCCCATCCACTTCATCCAGAGTCACAGGATCAAACTCTTCCCAGATGGTATCCCCAAGACCCATCGCTTACTCCCGTCAGACTCTGTCCAGTCGGAGTCCAGACCGGCCCGGATCTAAGCGATCTTGGCCAGCAGATGTTGGCTAAATTCCTCGGCCCATCCTTGCAAGGGGTCCCCCCATCCTCTGATTGAGGAGGAAATGGGTGACCTGAAGCAGGGCAGCCAGGTGATTCTCTGCGGACGCAATGAGAGCGGAGAAGTACGCAGACTTTGCCACTCACATTGCCGCAAGATAAGATCTAGTCACAGATCTTAACTGCGCTCGATCAGATTTGGACTGACTGGACCTCCAACTGCTCTCTAGGCCCCTCCTCCAGCGCTTCATCTCCCGGAGCTCCATGGAAAACCAGGGAGCCAACCGGGATCTGCACTGGTTAAAGGCAAAGGGCCTCGGTGGTGCAGACTGTTAAATGCCTAGCACTTAAGTTCCAGCTGCCTGCAATTACTGCAGGCTCGAATCCCACCAGGCTCAAGGTTGACTCAGCCTTCCATCCTCTCGGGGTAGGTAAATTGAGGACCCAAGATTGTTGGGGGCAATAAGCTGACTTTGTAAAAATGCCACTTAGTAATAAACAGGCATATACAATGGAATGAAGGCTATTGCTGAGCGCATTGGGTTGTATCCCAAAATTGTAAGCCGCCCTGATTCTTCGGAGAAGGGCGGCATATAAATGTAATTTAAAAAATAAAAAAGATCAGGGGTTTCCAACCTTGGCAACTTTAAGCAACTTTAAACTTTAAGATATATAGATAGATAGATAGATAGATAGATAGATAGATAGATAGATAGATAGATAGATAGATAGATATATGTTTTCGTATATATATATTCGTATATATGTATGTCTTGGTGTATTCGGGTCTTGTCCTGTGTAAGATTGAGAATACCTTGGCAACGTTTCGACGAAATCTCATCCGTCATCTTCAGGCTGGTGTCTTCAGCTTCGTTCTTCTGGGAGAAGTGTGTGATAGTGACTGTTTTTCCCTTTTAAACTCCAGAGTTGGATGTGTTGTTGCTTTTTGATTGGTTTGTGGAGTTGATGTATGCAGATTGGATGGCTTTTTCCTGAGACCCTGTGTGGCTTAGTTTGGGGGTTGGAGGGGGGTGTAGCAGAACACAAGAACGCAGTCAGAAAAGAAGAAAAAACTTCCTCCCTTTTCCAGCACCTTAAAGCCACAGGACATGAAATTGATTTTGAGGGATCCAAACTTATCTCCAATACTGAACACTTCAACAAAAGAATAATTAGGGAAGCCATCGAAATAGAGAAACACCCCCATAACATGAATAAACGGGATGATACTTCCCGTCTACCAAACATCTGGAAACTAGCCCTGGTCAACAAACGAGTCCCAGCCACGAAAACCAACACGGACCCAAAATAACACAGGATGCCACCACCAATCTCCTTCACCAGACTCAAACCCAAGTCCATGCCACAGATGAAAGGCAACCACCATCCAGAAACCAGACCATGGCTGCAACACCAGCTGCTACACCCCCTCCAACCCCCAAACTAAGCAAACTGACACACGCTATAAACACATAGCCAGACCTCAAACTCGGAGCCAAACCAAGGCCCAGAATGCCACATCACAGCCTTCCACCCAGGATACTACATCACAGAACTCAGGAGATCACAACAGAAAACATCAGGAGGTTGCAACACAGACAACGACCCAGGAGATTACAGCACCACACCCAGGACGTCACAGCAATAGAACTCAGAAGGTCATCACACAGCCCATTACCCAGGTCATTACAACACAAAAGGCTGAGAGACGCACAGCCAGCACCTCAGCCACACAGGGTCTCAGGAAAAAGCCATCCAATCTGCATACATCAACTCCACAAACCAATCAAAAAGCAACAGCACATCCAACTCTGGAGTTTAAAAGGGAAAAACAGTCACTATCACACACTTCTCCCAGAAGAACGAAGCTGAAGACACCAGCCTGAAGATGACGGATGAGATTTCGTCGAAACGTTGCCAAGGTATTCTCAATCTTACACGGGACAAGACCCGAATACCCAAGACCTACATATATATATATATATATATATATATATATATATATATATGGGGTAAAGGTATGTAGGTCTTGGTGTATTCGGTCTTGTCCCGTAAGATTGAGAATACCTTGGCAACGTTTCGAAAATCTCATCCGTCATCTTCAGGCTGGTGTCTTCAGCTTCGTTCTCCTGGGAGAAGTGTGTGATCGTGGCTGTTTTTCCCTTTTAAACTCTAGAGTTGGATGTGTTGTTACTTTTTGATTGGTTTGTGGAGTTGATGTATGCAGATTGGATGGCTTTTTCCTGAGACCCTGTGTGGCTGAGGTGCTGGCTGTGTGTCTCTCAGCCTTTTGTGTTGTAACGACCTGGGTAATGGGCTGTGTGATGACCTTCTGAGTTCTATTGTTGTGATGTCCTGGGTGTGGTGCTGTAATCTCCTGGGTCGTTGTCTGTGCTGCAACCTCCTGATGTTTTGTGTTGTGATCTCCTGAGTTCTGTGATGTAGTATCCTGGGTGGAAGGCTGTGATGTGGCATTCTGGGCCTTGGTTTGGCTCCGAGTTTGAGGTCTGGCTATGTGTTTATAGCGTGTGTCAGTTTGCTTAGTTTGGGGGTTGGAGGGGGTGTAGCAGCTGGTGTTGCAGCCATGGTCTGGTTTCTGGATGGTGGTTGCCTTTCATCTGTGGCGTGGGCTTGGGTTTGAGTCTGGTGAAGGAGATTGGTGGTGGCATCATGTGTTATTTTGGGTCCGTGTTGGTTTTGTGGCTGGGACTCGTTTGTTGATTAGGGCTAGTTTCCAGATGTCTGGTAGGCGGAAGTATCATCCCGCTTATTCATGTTATGGGGTGTTTCTCTATTTCGATGGCTTCCCTAATTATTCTCTTGTTGAAGTGTTCAGTATTGGAGATAAGTTTGGATCCCTCAAAATCAATTTCATGTCCTGTGGCTTTAAGGTGCTGGAAAAGGGAGGAAGTTTTTCTTCTTTTCTGACTGCGTTCTTGTGTTCTGCGATGTGCATTTATTCTCCTGTTGGTTTGTCCAATGTATGTGGCTGGGCAAATTTTGCATGGTATTTTATAAACTCCTTGGTTTTCTAGCTGGATCTTGTCTTTGGGGTTTCTTAAGATGTTGGCTATTTTTGATCAGTGCCAAAGGCTGTCCTGATATTGTGTTTGTGGAGAATTTTGCTGATTTTATCTGTGGTGCCTTTGATGTAAGGGAGGAGGGCGATGCCATTGTCCTGTTCTGTGTCTTGGTTTTGGGGAGTCTCCTTCGGATTAGGTTGGTGATTGTGCTTCTTTGGAATCCATTGGACATTAATACGTTAGTGAGGGTGTGTAATTCTGTTCTCAAGTGGTCTTTGTCAGCTAGGCGTTGGTTCTGGAGATGAGGGTCTTGGCTACGGAGTTGATCTGTGCAGGGTGGTGATGGGATTGTGCATTTAAGTAGCGGTTAGTGTGTGTCTTTTTCTGGTAGATGGTGTGTCCTAGGGAGCCGTTGGGTTTTTGTAAATTAGGACGTCCAGGAACGGAAGTTGATTGTTGGTTTCTGTTTCCATGGTAAATTGTATTTTGGGGTGTAGGCTGTTGAGATGTGTGAGGAAGTTGTCCAGTTTTTCTTTCCGTGTGGCCAAATTACGAAAGTGTCATCTACATATCTAAGCCAGAGTTTGGGTTTGTATTCGGATTTGTCTAGAGCATTGGTTTCAAAATGTTCCATGTATAGGTTAGCTATGACGGGTGAGAGGGGTGATCCCATAGGTGCTCCTTCTATCTGTTTATATCTTTGTCCATTGTGGATGAAGTACGTGTTGGAAAGGCAATGGTTGGTCAGATCTAGGATGTGCTTAGGGGGTTGTATTTGTTTTGGATAGCTGTCAAGGCTTCTTTAATAGGTACTTGAGTGAAGAGGGATATGACATCGAAGCTCACAAGTAGGTCACTGGGTTGTAGGTTTTGTTTCTTTATTGTTTCTATGAAGTGGAAAGAATTTTGTATGCGAGGTGATGGATTCTGTGTAGGGCTGGAGTTGTTTGGCGAGAAATTTGGCAAGGTTCTGTAGAGGTGAGCCTATGGAGCTGACTATGGGTCTGAGTGGTGTTCCTTCTTTGTGTATCTTGGGGAGGCCATAGAGCTTAGGGCATCTAGATGATTTTTCTCTGGGGATGATTCTTTGTTGGATCTCTTCACTGATGGGCGAGGCTTTTATTTTGGATTTGGTGGTTTTCTAGATAGGTGGTGGGGTCTGTGTTTAGAGGTTTGTAAGCGGGTCTTGGAGTAGGTTGGATAGTTTGGATTGGTAGTCAGATGTGTTCATCACGACTGTGGCTGCCTTTGTCTGCTGGGAGGATGATTATGTTGTTGTCTTTCCTCAAGTTGCTGAGTGCTTTTTGTTCTTCTTTGTGTAAGTTGCTTCTGGGTGGACTGCTGGAGCAGAGGACGTTGGTGACTTCAAGTCTGATTTTATTGGCTGTGTCTGGGTTAATTTTGGCTAGGCTAGCTTCAACTCCACATATGATGTTTTCAGTGGGGATGCGTTTGGGGGCTTACAGCAAAGTTGAATCCTTTGGAAAGGACATTGGTTTCTGCCATGGTGAGGGTTCTGTCTGATATGTTGTGTACTGTTTGTTTCATGCATTGTTGTGGGGGTTTGGGCTTCTGGCTTTCTAGTCTGTGGAGTTTGTTGGTGTGTGTGTCTGTCTTGTGAAAGGTTTCTGTTTCGCTCTCCAGAGGGCTAGTTGTTTGGATTTGTCCCAGAGTGCTGGATGGATTTTGTTACTGAGTTTGAGGTGGAGGGTGAGTAGGTCCCTGTTGGTTTGGTCTAGTAGGAATCTTTTCCTGTGGAGTTCGTTTCTGATTAGAGCTAATGCAGTTCTTTTCAGGATCCTTTCAGTGGCTGAGGTTTTAGTGTGGAATTTGAGTTGGAAGCATGTGGGGATCACGCTTTTGTCTCGGCAATTGCGTAGGAATGTGAGGTCACATAAGATGGTGGCTCTTCGCACTTCGAGTTTCTCATAGATCCGGTCAGCTGGAAGGTTTCCTCCCGTAGAGGTAGGATATTTGTTTTCGAGATTTTCACGGGTAAAGGTATGTAGGTCTTGGTGTATTCGGTCTTGTCCCGTGTAAGGTTGAGAATACCTTGGCAACGCTTCGACGAAATCTCATCCGTCATCTTCAGGCTGGTGTCTTCAGCTTCGTTCTCCTGGGAGAAGTGTGTGATCGTGGCTGTTTTTCCCTTTTAAACTCTAGAGTTGGATGTGTTGTTACTTTTTGATTGGTTTGTGGAGTTGATGTATGCAGATTGGATGGCTTTTTCCTGAGACCCTGTGTGGCTGAGGTGCTGGAGGTGTGTCTCTCAGCCTTTTGTGTTGTAACGACCTGGGTAATGGGCTGTGTGATGACCTTCTGAGTTCTATTGTTGTGATGTCCTGGGTGTGGTGCTGTAATCTCCTGGGTCGTTGTCTGTGCTGCAACCTCCTGATGTTTTGTGTTGTGATCTCCTGAGTTCTGTGATGTAGTATCCTGGGTGGAAGGCTGTGATGTGGCATTCTGGGCCTTGGTTTGGCTCCGAGTTTGAGGTCTGGCTATGTGTTTATAGCGTGTGTCAGTTTGCTTAGTTTGGGGTTGGAGGGGGTGTAGCAGCTGGTGTTGCAGCCATGGTCTGGTTTCTGGATGGTGGTTGCCTTTCATCTGTGGCGTGGGCTTGGGTTTGAGTCTGGTGAAGGAGATTGGTGGTGGCATCATGTGTTATTTTGGGTCCGTGTTGGTTTTGTGGCTGGGACTCGTTTGTTGATTAGGGCTAGTTTCCAGATGTCTGGTAGGCGGAAGTATCATCCCGCTTATTCATGTTATGGGGTGTTTCTCTATTTCGATGGCTTCCCTAATTATTCTCTTGTTGAAGTGTTCAGTATTGGAGATAAGTTTGGATCCCTCAAAATCAATTTCATGTCCTGTGGCTTTAAGGTGCTGGAAAAGGGAGGAAGTTTTTCTTCTTTTCTGACTGCGTTCTTGTGTTCTGCGATGCGTGCATTTATTCTCCTGTTGGTTTGTCCAATGTATGTGGCTGGGCAAATTTTGCATGGTATTTTATAAACTCCTTGGTTTTCTAGCTGGATCTTGTCTTTGGGGTTTCTTAAGATGTTGGCTATTTTTTGATCAGTGCCAAAGGCTGTCCTGATATTGTGTTTGTGGAGAATTTTGCTGATTTTATCTGTGGTGCCTTTGATGTAAGGGAGGAGGGCGATGCCATTGTCCTGTTCTGTGTCTTGGTTTTTGGGGAGTCTCCCTTCGGATTAGGTTGGTGATTGTGCTTCTTTGGAATCCATTGGACATTAATACGTTAGTGAGGGTGTGTAATTCTGTTCTCAAGTGGTCTTTGTCAGCTAGGCGTTGGTTCTGGAGATGAGGGTCTTGGCTACGGAGTTGATCTGTGCAGGGTGGTGATGGGATTGTGCATTTAAGTAGCGGTTAGTGTGTGTCTTTTTCTGGTAGATGGTGTGTCCTAGGGAGCCGTTGGGTTTTTGTAAATTAGGACGTCCAGGAACGGAAGTTGATTGTTGGTTTCTGTTTCCATGGTAAATTGTATTTTGGGGTGTAGGCTGTTGAGATGTGTGAGGAAGTTGTCCAGTTTTTCTTTCCGTGTGGCCAAATTACGAAAGTGTCATCTACATATCTAAGCCAGAGTTTGGGTTTGTATTCGGATTTGTCTAGAGCATTGGTTTCAAAATGTTCCATGTATAGGTTAGCTATGACGGGTGAGAGGGGTGATCCCATAGGTGCTCCTTCTATCTGTTTATATCTTTGTCCATTGTGGATGAAGTACGTGTTGGAAAGGCAATGGTTGGTCAGATCTAGGATGTGCTTAGGGGGTTGTATTTGTTTTGGATAGCTGTCAAGGCTTCTTTAATAGGTACTTGAGTGAAGAGGGATATGACATCGAAGCTCACAAGTAGGTCACTGGGTTGTAGGTTTTGTTTCTTTATTGTTTCTATGAAGTGGAAAGAATTTTGTACGTGTGATGGATTCTGTGTAGGGCTGGAGTTGTTTGGCGAGAAATTTGGCAAGGTTCTGTAGAGGTGAGCCTATGGAGCTGACTATGGGTCTGAGTGGTGTTCCTTCTTTGTGTATCTTGGGGAGGCCATAGAGCTTAGGGCATCTAGATGATTTTTCTCTGGGGATGATTCTTTGTTGGATCTCTTCACTGATGGGCGAGGCTTTTATTTTGGATTTGGTGGTTTTCTCTAGATAGGTGGTGGGGTCTGTGTTTAGAGGTTTGTAAGCGGGGTCTTGGAGTAGGTTGGAGTAGGTTGGATAGTTTGGATTGGTAGTCAGATGTGTTCATCACGACTGTGGCGTTGCCTTTGTCTGCTGGGAGGATGATTATGTTGTTGTCTTTCCTCAAGTTGCTGAGTGCTTTTTGTTCTTCTTTGTGTAAGTTGCTTCTGGGTGGACTGCTGGAGCAGAGGACGTTGGTGACTTCAAGTCTGATTTTATTGGCTGTGTCTGGGTTACAAACCCAAACTCTGGCTTAGATATGTAGATGACACTTTCGTAATTTGGCCACACGGGAAAGAAAAACTGGACAACTTCCTCACACATCTCAACAGCCTACACCCCAAAATACAATTTACCATGGAAACAGAAACCAACAATCAACTTCCGTTCCTGGACGCCTAATTTACAAAACCCAACGGCTCCCTAGGACACACCATCTACCAGAAAAGACACACACTAACCGCTACTTAAATGCACAATCCCATCACCACCCTGCACAGATCAACTCCGAGCCAAGACCCTCATCTCCAGAACCAAACGCCTAGCTGACAAAGACCACTTGAGAACAGAATTACACACCCTCACTAACGTATTAATGTCCAATGGATTCCAAAGAAGCACAATCACCAACCTAATCCAAAGGGAGACTCCCCAAAACCAAGACACAGAACAGGACAATGGCATCGCCCTCCTCCCTTACATCAAAGGCACCACAGATAAAATCAGCAAAATTCTCCACAAACACAATATCAGGACAGCCTTTGGCACTGATCAAAAAATAGCCAACATCTTAAGAAACCCCAAAGACAAGATCCAGCTAGAAAACCAAGGAGTTTATAAAATACCATGCAAAATTTGCCCAGCCACATACATTGGACAAACCAACAGGAGAATAAATGCACGCATCGCAGAACACAAGAACGCAGTCAGAAAAGAAGAAAAACTTCCTCCCTTTTCCAGCACCTTAAAGCCACAGGACATGAAATTGATTTTGAGGGATCCAAACTTATCTCCAATACTGAACACTTCAACAAGAGAATAATTAGGGAAGCCATCGAAATAGAGAAACACCCCCATAACATGAATAAACGGGATGATACTTCCCGCCTACCAGACATCTGGAAACTAGCCCTAATCAACAAACGAGTCCCAGCCACAAAAACCAACACCGACCCAAAATAACACATGATGCCACCACCAATCTCCTTCACCAGACTCAAACCCAAGCCCACGCCACAGATGAAAGGCAACCACCATCCAGAAACCAGACCATGGCTGCAACACCAGCTGCTACACCCCCTCCAACCCCCAAACTAAGCAAACTGACACACGCTATAAACACATAGCCAGACCTCAAACTCGAGCCAAACCAAGGCCCAGAATGCCACATCACAGCCTTCCACCCAGGATACTACATCACAGAACTCAGGAGATCACAACACAAAACATCAGGAGGTTGCAGCACAGACAACGACCCAGGAGATTACAGCACCACACCCAGGACATCACAACAATAGAACTCAGAAGGTCATCACACAGCCCATTACCCAGGTCGTTACAACACAAAAGGCTGAGAGACACACCTCCAGCACCTCAGCCACACAGGGTCTCAGGAAAAAGCCATCCAATCTGCATACATCAACTCCACAAACCAATCAAAAAGTAACAACACATCCAACTCTAGAGTTTAAAAGGGAAAAACAGCCACGATCACACACTTCTCCCAGGAGAACGAAGCTGAAGACACCAGCCTGAAGATGACGGATGAGATTTCGTCGAAACGTTGCCAAGGTATTCTCAACCTTACACGGGACAAGACCCGAATACACCAAGACCTACATATATATATATATATATATATATATATATATATATATATATATATATATTTCTTGTAGCAATCACTGTTTGATTCATAGATGGCCCAAGATAATTTACTACTTGATCAGAAGGGTCTTCTTGCCCAAGACAGGAGGACAATCTTCTTCTTAATGGCAATAGAGTTGCTACTTGTCAGCCACTTAGATATATGTCCTATACAACCACTAGAAAGTCCTCAGGGAAGATGTTATATGGCCATAATGTTTACCAGGGTATTGGAAAGAGGGAAGCTTTCTTAAGCTGGGTCCTATTTCTGTCAGAAAAGAATGTGAAGAATCTTTAGAGTCTGTGGTTCTAAAGAGGAGATGAAAAAATTGAAGCTGTTATTGGACTGTGTAGGGAAATAAGTGCTGGAGAAGACTCCTGTGAGTCCCTTGGACTGCAAGGCGATCAAACCGGTCAGTCCTAGAGGAGATCAACCCTGACTGCTCTTTAGAAGGCCAGATCCTGAAGATTAAACTCAAATACTTTGGCCACCTAATGAGAAGGAAGGACTCACTGGAGAAGAGCCTAATGCTGGGAAAGATTGAGGGCAATAGAAGAAGGGGACACCAGAGAATGAGGTGGCTGGATGGAGTCACTGAAGCAGTAGGTGTGAACTTAAATGGATGGTAGAAGACAGGAGGGCCTGAAGGAATACAGGTGAAACTCGAGAAATTAAAATATCATGCAAAAGTTCATTTATTTCAGTAATGCAACTTAAAAGGTGAAACTAATATATGAGATAGACTCATTACATGCAAAGCAAGATAGTTCAAGACGTGTTTTGTCATAATTGTGATGGTTATGGCTTACAGCTCATGAAAACCCCAAATCCACAATCTCAGAAAATTAGAATATTACATGCAATAAGTAAAACAAAGATTGTACACAGAACAATATCAGACCTCTGAAAAGTATAAGCATGCATATGTACTCAGTACTTGGTTTGGGACCCTTTTGCAGCAATTACTGCCTCAATGCGGCATGGCATGGAAGCTATCAGCTTGTGGCACTGCTGAGGTGTTATGGAAGACCAGGATGTTTCAATAGCGGCCTTCAGCTCTTCTACATTGTTCGATCTCATGTCTCTCATCTTTTTCTTGGCAATGCCCCATAGATTCTCTATGGGGTTCAGGTCAGGTGAGTTTGCTGGCCAATCAAGCACAGTAATCCCACGGTCATTGAACCAGGTTTTGGTGCTTTTGGCAGTGTGGGCAGGTGCGAAGTCCTGCTGGAAAATGAAGTCAGCATCCCCATAAAGCTCATCTGTGGAAGGAAGCATGAAAATCTCCTGGTAGACGGCTGTGTTGACCCTGGACTTAATGAAGCACAGTGAACCAACACCAGCAGATGACATGGCTCCCCAATCAACACAAACTGTGGAAACTTCACACTGGATTTCAAGCATCTTGCAGTGTGTGCCTCTCCATTCTTCCTCCATACTCTGGGTTTTTGGTTTCCAAATGAGATGCAAAAGTTGCTCTCATCAGAAAAGAGAATTTTGGACCACTGAGCAACAGACCAGGTCTGTTTTTCTTTAGCCCAGGTAAGACGCTTCTGTGGTTGTTTGTGGTTCAGGAGCGGCTTGACAAGAGGAATATGACATTTGAAGCCCATGTCCAGGATCCATCTGTGTGTGGTGGCTCTTGATGCACTGATTCCAGCCTCAGTCCACTCCTTGTGAAAGTCCCCAACACTTTTGAATGGCCTTTTCCTGATAATCCTCTCCAGGCTGCGGTCATTCCTGCTGCTAGTGCACCTTTTTCTTCCACACTTTTCCCTTCCACATAACTTTCTATTAATGTGCTTTGATACAGCACTTTGGGAACATCCAACTTCTTTTGCAATTACCTTTTGAGGCTTTCCCTCCTTATGGAGGGTGTCAACTGTCAGGTCAGCAGTCTTTCCTATGATTGTGATTCCTACTGAACCAGACTGAGAGACCATTTAAAGGCTCAGAAACCCTTTGTAGGTGTTATGGCTTAATTAGCTGATTAGAGTGGGACACTTTGAGCCTAGAATATTGCACCTTTTCACAATATTCTAATTTTCTGAGATTGTGGATTTGGGGTTTTCATGAGCTGTAAGCCATAATCATCACAATTATGACAAATCACGGCTTGAACTATCTTGCTTTGCATGTAATGAGTCTATCTCACATATTAGTTTCACCTTTTAAGTTGCATTACTGAAATAAATGAACTTTTGCACAATATTCTAATTTTTCAAGTTTCACCTGTATTGTCCATGGTATTCCAATGGGTCAGACACAACTTCACAACTAACAACAACAGGGAAATAAGGTAGTTAGATTTGAATCTGTTTAAATATTGTGCCTTTTTCCTTTTAATATATTTGTGGTCACAGTTATGGCTATTTTCTAATTTCTTCTTTCTTTTGTTTCTGCTTCTTACATCAACCTGAGCAGGGGAACTAGCTCAACAAAGGCAGCCTCTGAGATCATGTTGCTATTTCGTTCTGTCTTCCTTGTTTATTTTATTTATTTATTTGTCCATCACTTACAAGATAAAAGGTATAAGTATAAACATGAGTAAGAATACAGGAAATAGGTACAAATAAATGAGGACAATAGGACAGGGATGGTAGGCACAATTGTGCAGTTATGCATGTCCCTTACAGACCTCATAGGAATGGGGTGAGGTCAATAGTGGATAGTTTGAGGTTAAAGGAGAGGTTATGGCTATTTTCTAATTTCTTCTTTCTTTTGTTTCTGCTTCTTACATCAACCTGAGCAGGGGAATTAGCTCAGCAAAAGGCAGCCTCTGAGATCATGTTGCCATCTCATTCTGTCTTCCTTGTTTATATCTAGCAAGATCTTCACGGTTGCTTAGAGCTAATCAATATTCTTAGCTGAGTCATGCGATTCCTTGAGAAGGCAGTGGCAACTGAGGTCCTGAATCGATATGCCTGGCAAAAGAGAAATCCTGCAGCTTTTTCTGAAGTCCATGAAATGCCTTCACAGCATGGCTGATTAGAAAGCAAGCTAGTACAATTGGTAGGGAGAAAAAAAAGCACAGCAGTCTGTGGAAACTTGGTTTGGTACACCACTTTATTACCTGCTTTATTCCTGTCAGAGCTTCTCAGGGTAGTCTCCTGTGACTTCCCAGGACTGAGTGAATTATAAAACACTGGTTTAGAAGTATCCCAGGCATATTCATCTTGGGGAAATAGGGCCACAGTTAGTGTGCCAAACTGACAACCAAGTAACGATTTCATCCTCAAAACCCAACTCCTTTTTTTAGAGTACAGTTATTGTGAAGTTGGATAATGTACCTGAACAAATTCTACTTCTTGCTTGCTTCTCTCCATATCCCATCCACGCTCCCTCCCCCTTTAATAAAGCCAGAACTACCTTGACAGGCAATACCGTGGTCTTTTTTCCTAAGAGTTGCATTCTTGAAGAAGGTGAGCCAAGTGTTCCTCTTGGGTGAAATTGCTTTTTTCTGCCTTCAGTCAACTTATGGAACAGAAGGTTCTGAATTAGCTGTGGAGGAAAAACACAAAAAGGAATGATTGCTATGGATGCATATACAAGTACAGAGGGGAGACTGGATTTCCAATATAATAACCAGGGAAACAAAGTCTACCTTTTCCCTAGAATTTTGGTTATGATGTGGCCTTGGGAGCCATAGTGACCCAGTGGTTAGAATCAGAGGTGGCATTCAGCAGGTTCTGACCAGTTCTAGAGAACCGGTAGCAGAAATTTTGAGTAGTTCGGAGAACCGGCAAATACCAACTCTGACAGGCCCTTTCCTGAGTCCCAGTTGATCAGCTGGGTCTTCTTTTGTAAGCCTGCATAGGATAATGGAGCTGGAAAGCAGGTTAGTGGGGTAGGGAAGGAATGGGATTTTGCTATAAGCTTCCCCCAGGGGTGGGGAGGAATGGAGATTTTATAGTATCTTCCCCTGGAGTGGGGTGGGAATGGGGATTTTTACAGTATCCTTCCCCTGCTATGCCTACCAAGCCATGCCCACCAAGCCACACCATGCCCACCAAGCCACGCCCACAGAACTGGTAGTAAAAAAACCCTTTTGAATCCCACCACTGGTTAGAATGCAGTATTGCGGGCTAATTTCAAGGTTCAAGGTTTTGGCTTTAACATTCAAAGTCCTCCACGACATGGGTCCACAATATTTAAGGGAGCGCCTCCTGCCAATATCGAGGACCAACCACCCTGTACGGACACACAGGCAGGGGCTCCTCGGAGTCCCGTCGGCAAGTCAATGTCGGCTGGCGGTCCCCCGGCGGCAAGCCTATTCTGTGGCGGCCCCAGACTTATGGAACCAACTGCCTCTGGACCTCCGTCTGGCCCCTGACCTCCGCACCTTCCGCCATGATTTGAAGACCTGGCTATTTGACCAAGTCGGGCTGTGATTACCTCGTGGGGGGTATGGGATAGTTTTAATTTTAATTCAGCTTTATTGGACTTCACAATGGTTTAATTCTTTTTTAATCTATTTATTGTATTTGTATGTTTTAATTGTGAGCCGACCCGAGTCTTCGGAGATGGGGCGGCATATAAGTCCAATAAAATAAAATAAATAAAATAAATAAAATAATTCTGCCGATTGCCAGCAGTTCGATCCTGACAAAGTTGGCTCACCCTTCCATCCTTCCAAGGCCAGTAAAATGAGGACCCATATTATTGGGAACAAAATGCTGAGTCTGTAAACAGCTTGGGAAGGGTTGTAAAAGCACTACAAAGCTATATATAAATCTAAGCACTATTGCTAGGGCTAGTGCTTCTTGAAATAAAGTTGAGAGAAGCTCCGCCCCTATCCTCTTGGCCTTCTGAAATGGCCAGAAAATCTGGTTCTGCCAATTGGCTTGGGGTCCCAATGTGGACATCCCATTCTGGAGTTGGTTAGTAGACTAACAAGAAGATCCCGCCTTCACTCTGCTTATGTATGGGTTCCTTTTTTAAAATCTTTTTTTTCACAACTTAAAATGGCTATTTTTTAATGTTGTAACATTTTTATTGTTTTGTAGTGCTATTTATGATGTTGTAAGCTGCCCAAAGTTGCTCCACAATGATATGGGTGGCATATAAATTTAATAAAAAATAAATATCAGGAGATAACATTTAAAACAGTGGTTCTCAGTTCAGATCCACTCTATGTGCTAAACATTTTGGGTTGCTATGGTGGTATCATCAGTTTTGCTGTAGGACTCAGAGTGCAAAAGAGCTTTGCATGGAAAACAAGTAACACCCAATTCCTAATGTTTGATTCTTGGCAGGGGTAACTCAATGCATACCCTGGAGATATAATTTGGATTGTTTATCTGTTCCATCCCATACTTCCAGCAACCTATCTATAATAACTACAATTTTATAGTCAGATTTCCAAATTTCCTAGAAATAATCAGGGAAGTTTACTTCCGAGTAATCTGAGGAGAAGATTACTGATTACTGACAGAATTGGCTCCAGCAGATCCGAGGCTACTTTGAATCCCATCTGACAAAGAATTTCAGCTGGTGGGATTCAGGTGAAGAGAATTCTCAGCTGTGTCCCCCACCCTTTGGAATGTTCTCCCACCAGATGTGAGGTCAGCCCTCACACTACTGGTCTTCCAGAAGAGTCTTAAAACCTGCTTCTGCCAGCTGGCCTGGGATTGCGATGGAAGCCCTATATGTTGGGATTGGCTCATGAGGTAAAAAGAAGATCTCCACTACCATATCACCTGTGTTCTTGGTTTGTAGTCTTTATTTAAACTTTCTTAAATTTAATTGTTTTGTATTATCCCAAAGGTGCTTTTTCAAAAGACAACTGGACTTTCTTTGTTTTTCCTTGAAGACATTTTGCTTCTCAGTCAAAGTAGCTTCTTCATTTCTGACTGAATGGTAGAGAATTGAATGACTTATATTTTTTTCAGTCATCTGGTTGTTAACACACTTTCTGAGAGTCATTGAGGTCACTAGGAAGTTCATCTGAGCCCTCAGGGTCACCTGAATAATGCAAATGGGTGTGGAACTTGCTTGGAACTGCTGAAAGGACTGTGCTATAAACTGGAGATAGGTGGTGCTGTATCCCTCCCTCTCTGTTGAGAGACAGCTGTTCAATTTTAATGTAGATAGCCTCTTGAATGAGGAGTAAAAACATCTTCAAGGAAAAACAAAGAAAGTCCACTTATCTTTTGAAAAAGCACCTTTGGGACAACCATGACCTGTACTATCTTTTTCTCTTTTTTCATTTTGTAATCTGCCCAAAATTATTGCAATAGTGAGATGGGTGGCTTATCTAATAAACAAATTAAATAAACCAGTTAACCAATGATGCAAATTCATTAAAGGTATGTAACACTTAACATTTTACTATACAAAAACATTTTTCCCTCTCTGTAGTACATTAGATATGTTACTACCATGTTTCCCCAAAAATACGACCTACCCAGAAAGTAAGCCCTAGCTTGATTTTTATATGTGCACCCAATATAAGCCTTACCCTGCAAAATAAGCCCTGATTAAGACCCTGCCCACTCCAGGGTGAATGGGTAAAAATTTAGAGTGGGGATGGAGGCGTGGAGCTGTCCTACTACTTACTTTTGGACAGTTGAAGCCAGGCCTTGCACACCCTGACACCTGCCTTGCCAGCCCGTGTCTTCTGTGGCTGGCAAGGCTGGCAAGGTTTTCCTGAAGGAAAGGAAAGCCTTGCCAGCCTTGCCAGCCACAGAAGAAGTTCCTGAAGGCCTCTGACAGCGAAAAGAAGGCTGGGGGTGACACATGCAAGTGAGGTGAGTCAGTGGATGACATCCCCCCAAAACAAGACCTGGTGCCTTTTTTGGTGGAAAAAAAATATAAGACAGGGTCTTAATTTTGGGGAAACACATTTTTGATATAGTTCCATATCAGAGGCGCCCAAGTGCTTCTGTGGTGAAAGGATCAGCTGGTGACATTACCGTTGCCTGGGGGATACCAAGTCAAAGGCTCTTTTCATATCTATTTCATTAGAGATATTTATCATGGATTACAGATGAACCATAAGATGCAAGAGGTATGGGTTCTGTAACTTTTGGTATAGCTTTTTATGCCTGTACAATTTCTGCCGAGCATCAGCTTTCACATAATGTCTTCCATACATTGAGACCAATGGTATAAAAGAGAAAGAAATCATTAAAACATGTTACGCAAATTTTCAAAAAAATCAAGAAAACCACTGGAACAAAATGCCCTTCTTAAAAGAAATGAGGTTTTAAATACCCATACATTCCTAGTCACGTCCTATGTGACTTTCCCTCAATTTAAAATGTAAAGATTAGCCTGGTCCACTCCTTGTTAGCTTTCCAGAAGATATTAAAAATTGAACAGTTTTGGAAGGCTAAGGAAAGTAATAGACTCCCTATAAAATGGAATTATTGTTGTTATTTACTGTTGTTATTTACTGACAATGCTTATGTTTCTATGTTGTTGTGAACTTTCAAAAGTTTGATTAATTGCAGAGGCTATAAATTGAATTAAGTAATATTACTCAATCAATTTCAATAATCCCCAAATATACAAAATTTGAATATGTGTAGTCCTACATGGATTTCTAGCATTCTATTGATATTAATTGGACTCCAATTAAGTGGGTAATATTTGTATTGTTTTATGCCTAAAACATGTGTAAATTCCCTTTCCAGGGTTAAGCAGGAAGTAAAAGCAAGAACATGACTTAAGGAAGTTAGTTTGATAGATATGTACATAGGTAGATGATAGATATAGATGATAGATAGACGATAGATAGATGATAGATGATAGACAGACAGACAGACAGACAGATGATGGTTGGAGAGATATAGATAGATATAAGTAGATAATAGTTTTCATAGATTTTCACAGGTACAGGTATGCAGGTCTTGGTGTGTTCGGGTCTTTTCCCATGTAAGATTGAAAGTATTTTGGTGGTGTTTTGACAAGGTCCCACTCACCATCTTCAGGCTGGTGATTTCGGCTTCATGCTTGTGCGAGCAAAGTGTGATCAGAGCTGTTGTCTCTCTATAAATACTGGTGGGGAGGTGTGGTGTGCTGGCTCTGTTGTAAGCGGGTTGGTTGGCTGTGTTGTTACTTCTTGATTGGTTGATGGAGTTGATGTTTGCAGATTGGTTGGCTTTTTCATAAGACCCTGTGTGGCTGAGGTACTGGCTGTGTGTCTCTCAGCCTTTTGTGTTGTAACGACCTGGGTAATGGGCTGTGTGATGACCTTCTGAGTTCTATTGTTGTGACATCCTGGGTCTTGTGCTGTAATCTCCTGGGTCGTTGGCTGTGTTACAAGATGTTACAACACAGCCAATGACCCAGGAGATTACAGCACAAGACTCAGGATGTCACAACAATAGAACTCAGAAGGTCATCACACAGCCCATTACCCAGGTCGTTACAACACAAAAGGCTGAGAGACGCACAGCCAGTACCTCAGTCACACAGGGTCTTACGAAAAAGCCAAGCAATCTGCAAACATCAACTCCATCAACCAATCAAGAAGTAACAACACAGCCAACCAACCCGCTTACAACAGAGCCAGCACACCACACCTCCCCACCAGTATTTATAGAGAGATGGCAGCTCCGATCACACTTTGCTCACACAAGCATGAAGCCGAAAGCACCAGCCTGAAGATGGTGAGTGGGACCTTGTCGAAATGTCACCAAGATACACTCAATCTTACACGGGAAAAGACCCAAACACACCAAGACCTGCAAGTAGATAATATTCTATACACAATGTACTGTAAAAGGTTGATATTCATCATACAAATATAAAAATGTTCACAATATGACTCTTTTTGTCCATGGATGTACAGGCAGTCCTCAATTTATTACCATAACTGAGCCCAAAATTTCTGATCCTAAATTAGACAGTTATTACATGAATGTTATCCCATTTTATGAGCTTTCTTTCCATAATTGTTAAGGAAATCACTGCAATTGTTAAGTTAGTAACATAGTTGTTAAGTGAATCTGGCTACCCCATTGACTGTGCTTGTCAGAAGATCGCAAAAGGTGATCACATGGCCCCAGGGGACTGCAACCAACATAAAGGCATGCCAGTTGCCAAGCATCCAGATTTGATCATAAGGATGCTGCAATGGTTGTAAGTGTAAAAAAAGTACAAAAAATGGGTAACAAGTTACTTTTTTCAATGCTGTTGTAACGTCAAATGGCCACTAAATAAATTGTTGTGAGTTGAGAACTACCTGTATTTTTTGTTTGTGTATGTCATCATGTTTTTAATGTATTGAAACTAGGAGCTACACAGTTGGAAGAGACCTGAATGTCTATCGAGATTCTCAGTCATCCAGGTCATGGTTGTCCCAAAGGTGCTTTTTCAGGAGGCAACTGGACTTTCTGGTTTTTCTTTGAAGACAAATGCAAATGACCAGCTGCAAGGAGTACAAATCCTTCCATACCTCACCATCCAGTCAGAGCTGAAAAAGTTTCTTGGGCGAGAAACAAAACATCTTCACAGAAAAACCAGAAAGTCCAGTTGCCTCCTGAAAAAGCACCTTTGGGACAACCATGACCTGGATGACTGAGAATCTCGATAGACATTCAGGTCTCTTCCAACTGTGTAGCTCCTAGTTTCAATACATTAAAAACATGATGACATACACAAACAAAAAATACAGGTAGTTCTCAACTCACAACAATTTATTTAGTGGCCATTTGACGTTACAACAGCATTGAAAAAAGTAACTTGTTACCCATTTTTTGTACTTTTTTTACACTTACAACCATTGCAGCATCCTTATGATCAAATCTGGATGCTTGGCAACTGGCATGCCTTTATGTTGGTTGCAGTCCCCTGGGGCCATGTGATCACCTTTTGCGATCTTCTGACAAGCACAGTCAATGGGGTAGCCAGATTCACTTAACAACTATGTTACTAACTTAACAATTGCAGTGATTTCCTTAACAATTATGGAAAGAAAGCTCATAAAATGGGATAACATTCATGTAATAACTGTCTAATTTAGGATCAGAAATTTTGGGCTCAGTTATGGTAATAAATTGAGGACTGCCTGTACATCCATGGACAAAAAGAGTCATATTGTGAACATTTTTATATTTGTATGATGAATATCAACCTTTTACAGTACATTGTGTATAGAATATTATCTACTTGCAGGTCTTGGTGTGTTTGGGTCTTTTCCCGTGTAAGATTGAGTGTATCTTGGTGACATTTCGACAAGGTCCCACTCACCATCTTCAGGCTGGTGCTTTCGGCTTCATGCTTGTGTGAGCAAAGTGTGATCGGAGCTGCCATCTCTCTATAAATACTGGTGGGGAGGTGTGGTGTGCTGGCTCTGTTGTAAGCGGGTTGGTTGGCTGTGTTGTTACTTCTTGATTGGTTGATGGAGTTGATGTTTGCAGATTGGTTGGCTTTTTCATAAGACCCTGTGTGGCTGAGGTACTGGCTGTGTGTCTCTCAGCCTTTTGTGTTGTAACGACCTGGGTAATGGGCTGTGTGATGACCTTCTGAGTTCTATTGTTGTGACATCCTGAGTCTTGTGCTGTAATCTCCTGGGTCATTGGCTGTGTTGTAACATCTTGTAACACAGCCAACGACCCAGGAGATTACAGCACAAGACCCAGGATGTCACAACAATAGAACTCAGAAGGTCATCACACAGCCCATTACCCAGGTCGTTACAACACAAAAGGCTGAGAGACACACAGCCAGTACCTCAGCCACACAGGGTCTTATGAAAAAGCCAACCAATCTGCAAACATCAACTCCATCAACCAATCAAGAAGTAACAACACAGCCAACCAACCCACTTACAACAGAGCCAGCACACCACAC
The DNA here is from genome assembly GCA_009733165.1 of Naja naja. Taxonomy (NCBI): domain Eukaryota; kingdom Metazoa; phylum Chordata; class Lepidosauria; order Squamata; family Elapidae; genus Naja; species Naja naja. The sequence continues at coordinate 352,307,244 of CM019148.1, forward strand.
CTCCCCACCAGTATTTATAGAGAGATGGCAGCTCCGATCACACTTTGCTCACACAAGCATGAAGCCGAAAGCACCAGCCTGAAGATGGTGAGTGGGACCTTGTCGAAATGTCACCAAGATACACTCAATCTTACACGGGAAAAGACCCAAACACACCAAGACCTGCAAGTAGATAATATTCTATACACAATGTACTGTAAAAGGTTGATATTCATCATACAAATATAAAAATGTTCACAATATGACTCTTTTTGTCCATGGATGTACAGGCAGTCCTCAATTTATTACCATAACTGAGCCCAAAATTTCTGATCCTAAATTAGACAGTTATTACATGAATGTTATCCCATTTTATGAGCTTTCTTTCCATAATTGTTAAGGAAATCACTGCAATTGTTAAGTTAGTAACATAGTTGTTAAGTGAATCTGGCTACCCCATTGACTGTGCTTGTCAGAAGATCGCAAAAGGTGATCACATGGCCCCAGGGGACTGCAACCAACATAAAGGCATGCCAGTTGCCAAGCATCCAGATTTGATCATAAGGATGCTGCAATGGTTGTAAGTGTAAAAAAAGTACAAAAAATGGGTAACAAGTTACTTTTTTCAATGCTGTTGTAACGTCAAATGGCCACTAAATAAATTGTTGTGAGTTGAGAACTACCTGTATTTTTTGTTTGTGTATGTCATCATGTTTTTAATGTATTGAAACTAGGAGCTACACAGTTGGAAGAGACCTGAATGTCTATCGAGATTCTCAGTCATCCAGGTCATGGTTGTCCCAAAGGTGCTTTTTCAGGAGGCAACTGGACTTTCTGGTTTTTCTTTGAAGACAAATGCAAATGACCAGCTGCAAGGAGTACAAATCCTTCCATACCTCACCATCCAGTCAGAGCTGAAAAAGTTTCTTGGGCGAGAAACAAAACATCTTCACAGAAAAACCAGAAAGTCCAGTTGCCTCCTGAAAAAGCACCTTTGGGACAAGAGACCTGAAACTCTCTGAAATGGGCTGTTAAGAAATATGAAGAACAGCTTTGATAGATCAGACCAAGAATGCTTCCTGTCACCATCACTTTCTAGAAGTGGCCATCTGGAATCATTGATGAGATTTGTGAGGTCATTATAGCAGCATTATGGGCAATAGCATCCCCTCCATCTGCCTCTGCATCTATGTATAACCATGTGTACAAATAATACAAGAAAGCTTTAGTGGTAACTATCAGTCATGTTAGCTATGGGGTGGGATTCTACCTGGTCAGAGCAGTTCTATAGAACCAGTTGTTATGATTCTGCCCAGTTCAGAGAACTGGCAAATCATGCCACTGGCTGGCTCCACCCCTCCCTCCCCTCCCCACCCACTCACTCCTTACCTGGCATGTGCGCCATCAAACTTGCCTGCTAAGTTGTTATTTTTCCTTTTTTTTTCTCCTGACCATCAGCTGTTCTGCTGTGCTGGGAGATTTAGATTAGCTAGAAAACATGAAATTGTTGGATTTCTTGCTTTCTAGATAAACTAAAAGCAGAGCTGAACCTTCCTTAGGACTGAAGCTTCTATTTTTCAGTGCAGACTCAGGTAGGCGATGGCAGAAAGATAGATCTCTGAGAGAATCTGTGATTCTGTGAGCAACTCAATCTGACTGAAAACTCTGAAGGATGCTTGTCCAGCATTGGTATTATCAGCTGGAGAGGAACTCTGATCTAAAATTAAATATAATGTGCAAGGACTCAATTGCTACATATGGGATCCTTTTTCAAAAAGAAAAAAATGTAATATTTAGGGGCATTAGGAGGAAAGAAATAATCTCTTTCAAACCTCTTGGTTTAGAAATAAATTTGCATAACACTTCCTTATAAATATGAATTTTAATATTTAGCAGCTGTCTGGTCTCACACTCTGAATGAAACTATTTTAAAGAGAGAGAGAGAGAGAGAGAGAAGGAAAAGGACATAAATATGTATTTAACTACTGAGCTAGATAGAGAGCGTGGCAGGGGAAGAATTTGGGTCTGTGTGCTTCTTAAATTTCAAATGTGGATTAAACATTGCCTAAGGAAAGATTTAGCATATTGTTATGCCTGTGCATTGGAGAAAAGAAATTCACCATTATAGAATATGCCACACAAAGAAGAAAATGAAAATAAGAGCAAAGGCACATATAAACCAGATTATCTGAGATGATTTGCAAACATTTTAAGCAAAGAGAAGCAATCTTTTCGCCTATAGGATTTGATCCTTGGAGGGGCATATCGAGGAATACATGTGGAATGCAAAACCAAGTGTGAACCCAGAAGACAGTACTTGTTCTTAGAACTTTCCATGATGCAAATGTTTTTTGGAGGGATTATGCTGTTTCATTTCTATTAGGCAAGATCATCTACTGTTAGAGAAAAGGCAGGGTAGATAGTTTGATAGCTACATCAGATAGGGAAGCTATGAAGTTCCAAAGCCTCTAACCTCAACTTGGATGTTGAAGTTCTCTAAGGTCATTTGATGCTGCTAGGTCCCTCAGATGTTCTTGGCCACCATGACATATCCCAATTTGATGGTTTTGCAACATCATCTCTGAGATGAGACAGCTCACTCCAAAGGGGAAATTATGCAACCAGGCAAGAAATATCTGGTCAACATGTATTTAAACTGTCCCTATAGACCAACACCTTCAAAACTCAGACTGAATGCAAATTTCTCCTGGTGAAAGCATTAGAAACTTCCCCCACCAGAATCTTCCAGTTTGCAATCTGCTCAAGAAGGTAAAACTGGTATGATTAACATGTCTCAAACCACCAACTACAATCAACTTCCCAGCCCATAATTCAGTCATGGATGGATGAGTTCTTATTATGAACTGGCCTAGCATTTAATAGCAACACCATCAAACTGAACAGGCAGAGCTAATAATAAAATAAAAATGCTCCGGAGGGGTTTGGCCAGATGTTTGCGGAGGTTTATGCAATAAATTTCTGGACAGAATAACTATCAGATGTCTCCCTGCACCATCTGTTTAACTATTCTTTGCTTGTTTACTTTTGTTCCTCTAATTTTCTGAAAGGTAAGGGGAATGTTTGATGATTGCCAGAACAGCAAAGAAAAAAAAAACAAAGGAAGTAATAACATGAAATAATTACATTTCTGAATGTTTGCAGTAGGAGCGATTTTCAACATGCTAGGTGTTTCCTCAAATCCATTAAACAACTCTAGGCCAAATCTATCTGTCTGTCTGTCTGTCTGTCTGTCTGTCTGTCTGTCTGTCTGTCTGTCTGTCTATCTATCTATCTATCTATCTATCTATCTATCTATCTATCTATCTCTGTGTGTCTATAAGTGTATGTATGTATATCTGTATGCTTGTGTGTGTGTGTATACATACATATCCACTCATGCAGATACATACATGGACACACATACAAGCAAAACAAGAGGAACAAAGAAGCAATTGCTTTCATTGGTCTGCTTGGTGGATATTTCTCAACCTTCTTTTCGTCCTGTATGACAGCATTTAATCTCCAATGCCCAAGGCAAATAACAAAATATCTTTGAATTCGGCACACGTCAGTCTCCGATTCAGAATAATTAAAATAATTATATTTCCTGCTGTGAGTTCCAGTCTAATTGATTGAGTCTAACAATGAGACCATTAACAATTTCAAAAGAAGTATTGCACACACTCAAAACCTAATTATTATATCTCTTTCTCCCTCACTTCAGAAGAAGTCTTGGCTTGCTTGAATCCAAATAATGAAAAAATGCATGCTGCTTTGTATATTTTTGGAGGGGGGGTTCTTCTTCTTTTATTGGGGATTGGGGACATTCTGTTAATAATTACATCCAATACAAGGGATAAGTTTTCTCCCCCTTCCTAAAAATAAAGTAACCCATGATCTTTACTAGAATGTCTTAATGTAATTCTCTTTTTCTAAGGGGAGCTGATGTAGACTGGGATGGGATGCTATGTACCTTGAGATATAATACATGAATATAACATTTTATTTCCTCTGGCATTTATCCAGTTGATCATTAATATGAGAATAAATGGTTCTAATTACTATCACTTTGAACTTTTGAAATGTATTCTGCTACCTCTCTATTTAGTGCTGGTAGAAGATCTGTTGAGAAGACTTCAAATATAGCTTTCAGAACAGCTTAAATTGCACCCAGAAGTCTAGTATAGCTGCCCATTCTACCTGTGCTACTGAATTCTAGACCAGTCACAGCTGTTAGATGCTCTTTGAGGCAGATTAACAGAGTTGAAAGGGACCTTGTAGGTCATATACAAGGTTTTGGGGTGAGATACCATCAGTATGCTGACGATACTCAGCTATACATCTCCACCCCAGGCCAGATCAGTGATGCCCTCTCTGTGATGACTCGTTGTCTGGATGCGGTACGGACCTGGATGGACAGAAACATGCTTCAGCTCAACCCGGCCAAGACTGAGTGGCTGTACATACCAGCATCTTGGTCCAGTCAGGAATGTCCATTGTTGACCATAGGGGGAGTGGTGTTGCCCCCCGTGGATAGGGCGTGGAACCTGGGGGTCCTCCTGGATGCTGGCTCCAATTGGAGGAGCAGGTGGGGCCGCTGCCAGGGGGCCTTTGCCCAGGTCCGCTGGTTCACCAGCTTCGCCTGTTCTGGACCGAGATGCCCTGCGACAGTCACCCATGCCCTTGTCACCGCGACTGACTACTGCAATGCTCTCTATTTAGGACTGCCCTTGCATACCATCCGAGATTGCAGCTGGTGCAGAATGCGGCCGACGGGTGGTGATGGGAGTCACCCGATTCTCCCATATTACCCCCTCCCGCGACCTGCATTGGTTGCCGTTGCACTCGGGTGAGATTCAAGGTTTTGGCTTTAACATTCAAAGTCCTACGACATGGGTCCACAATATTTAAGGGAGCCTCCTGCCGATATCGAGTGCCATCCGCCCTGTGCGGGCACACAGGCAAGGACTCCTCAGGGTCCCGTCGGCAAGTCAGTGTCGGCTGGTGGTCCCCCGGCAATGAGCCTATTCTGCAGCGGTCCCCGACTTATGGAACCAACTGCCTCTGGACCTCCGTCTGGCCCCTGACCTCCGCACCTTCCGCCGCTGTTAAAGACCTGGTTGTTTGACCAAATCAGGCTGTGACTACCTCACCAGGGGTGTGGGATAATTTTAAGTATTTTAATTTGGTTTTATTGGGCTTTATAATTGTTTAATCTTTTTAAAATACTTATTGTATTGTACGTTTTAATTGTGAGCCGCCCCGAGTCTTCGGAGATGGGGCGGCATATAAGTCCAATAAAATAAATAAATAAATAAATATAGTCCAACCTTCGCCCAAGCAGGAGACCCTATACCATTTCTGACAAATGACAGTCCAATCTCTTCTTGAAACCCTTCAGTGATGAAGCTCCCACAACTTCTGAAGGCAAGCTGTTCCATTGGTTGATTGCTGTCACTGTCAGAAAATTTCTCCTTATTTCTAGGTTGAATCTCTCCTTGTTCAGTTTCCATCCATTATTCCTTCTCTGACCTTCAGGTGCTTTGGAAAATAGGTTGACTCCCTCCTCTCTGTGGCAGCCCCTCAAGTATTGGAGCACTCTCTCCTCTGGTCCTTCTCTTCACTAGACTAGCCATGCCCAGTTCTTGTAACCATTCTTCATGTTTTAGTCTCCAGTCCCCTAATCATCCTGGTTGCTCTTCTCTGCACTTTTTCTAGAGTCTCAACACTCTTTTTATAGTACGGTGACCAGTATTGCATGCAGTATTCTAGGTGTGGCCTTACTAAGGCCTGAAATAGATACAATTGGTACGTAAGATGAAGTTATGGAAGGGCCTTTCTGGTCACAGATACTACTTGCTTTTCTTTTCGTAAAAAGAAAAGATTGGAATTGAACAAAAATTGTCCACCTCTCTCAATCAGTAATAATTTCTTGAGGAAGAGTGAAATCATTACTACCTTAGAGGTGGCAGTTCCATCCCCTTTCTCAATGTTGCATTCACCACCCTATGGACCTAACTTTTAGGAGGCCTTGATCAGTCATGAGGGCTATGGATCTAAAACAGAGATGGTTACATTTAAAGTCCTAGGAACTATGTCAACTTCCTCAGAGCTAACAAGTTCATACTCAGCACAAATAACTGGGCAAGACAGTTCCTCAGTCAACTCCCTACAGACTGCACAGCTGGCATCCAGCTCAGAGTGAATTGGAGCAACTTTATCTGACAGATGCCTCAAATATTCCTCACAGGAACTTGAAAAGTGTTCCTCTGGTCCCTCCTTACCCAAGAGCAACTAAGTCACCTTAAATAAGACCACTGGCTGGAAATTGTGGCTTCAATAAGAATGATGGGTTAATTGTGTTTTGTTGCTCTTACTGCCACAAGTCTTAACAAAGGTCCTTACTTGTGCTCATTTAAAAGCACCCTTTGGCTTCTGACAGTGTAAGTCAAGACTTCTGTTCTGCTGTTTCATCTCCCAGAATTGAAACCCAGATGGCTGTCCAGGGTCCAAGAGCAGCCAGAATCCTCAGAAGCACAATCATAAATACTTGGTCATACCAAACAGTGAGTAAGACTTCAGTTGATAGTAATGTCTCCCAATTTCAGATCACACTGCTACTTTCCCAAATCTGCATGTGATTTTCCCTGAGAATTCAGTCCTCAATGACCTGAATCATGTCCATAACTGCTCTGGAGGCCATGAACTCTGAGCTGCTTTACATTTTGTGCCTAGAAAGCACAGATTGAATTCCTCTAAAATTATAAGGTGAATTTCATCACTAACCCAACCACAGCACCCAGCAGGTCAGACATATGAGAAAAGCACTCATAGTATGGAGGCTGATACGATAACAGCAATCCTGTCTGATCCCTAGAGCCTTACTTGAACCCAAGAAGCTCAAATCTAGTAATTTGTGGAATAGTGCCCCATCAGAATCTCCTGGATAGCCAAAGCTATTTTCCCATCTTCGCTCTGTAGAGACCCAAGGAGATGGCATTGAAACAAATATTCAGAAACCATAATGAAAACAAAGAGGACAGAAATATTTCTTAAATTCTGAGAAATATTAAGAATGACTCTGATTCACTGGAGTTTAACTAGAATCAGAGGAGGAGCATAACCAGTCTTACACAAGGGTGGGATTCTACCAGTTCTGACCGGTTCTATAGAACCCCTTGTTAACTTTCCAAGCAGTTTGGAGAACCAGTAGTTAGAAGAAATCTTCTTTTGTTTTTTTCCACCCTAATTACATTCTTGGCAGTGTGCCTAAACTTACTGTCTCTGAAGGAGGTGTTTTTTTCTTGATACTTTCTTAAAGGGGAAGAGTTATTTTAAGCTTTTTACACTGCTGTTGGGAGGAAATACTCCCTGGAAATACTTATTCTTGGCTAGCTAGAAAGATTGACATTCAAACGTGAGTTTACATACCCTTTCTGAGTTTTGGTCTAAAACTGGTTTTTGGTGAAGTTTAATTCTGTGCTTGGTGACGTTTAATCCTGTGTTTATTGATGGGATAATTTTCCCTATTCAGCTTTATTCGGAAGGAAAAAGATTAATCTCTGTTCCTGAAAAGAAACTGGGTTGAGAAATCTGGCTATTTGTTCTGGTAATTGGTTTCACAAGCAATTGTTACTGTTGTGATTTAATTATTTGTGTTAAATAATTATTGTATGTTTGAATTTTTTCCTGCCTCACGGTTTCTTTTTCTATCTGGGGAGGGGGTCTTCCTTCACTGCTTTAGTGGTATCTGGCACTGTCCTTTTGGGGTATACTTCCAAGAGGCAGGATGCAAGCTTGGCACTGATTTTTTTTACTGCCGTTCTGAGGGGCATGTGATCTTTCCTTAACTCTGGATGATTTTCTTAGGATATCTTGTGAGATGAAGGAGACCAGCTGGTATCTTTAAGTGGTGCAAACGGATCTAAGGATTGTTTTTCCTGGATGTGCTCTTTCTGGAGAGCTTAAATGACCTCTCTGCTAAAGAGTTTCACTTTATGAGCAAGAGTTGGTTGCTGATAGTTATCATTGCATTTTAATTATTTTAATTCCTCAAGGTGCTCTGGCACCCTGCCTGATTTGTAACTAGGGCTTGCAGGTATTTTTAATCTAATGATTGGTATTTAGGGCAGCTTTTTGCAAGCAAAGAAGCTTTTTGTATTTTTTTACAGGTAATCCTTGACTTACAACAGTTCATTTAATGACCATTCAAAGTTACAATGGCACTGAAGAAAGTGACTTATGACCATTTTCACACTTACAACTGTTGCAGCATCCCCACTGTCATGAGAGGCCAGGCAAGGAGAAGCACCCCTTGACATGAGTGACATTGAGTTGGCCACACCCATCTAGTCATGTGACCACCAAATCACACCCACCAATTGAGCCACACCCACAGAACTGGTTGTTAAAATATTTGAATCCCACCCCTGGGCTTACAACATTTTGTTATTATAATCTCAATAAATTAAAGTGTTGGCCATCCTGTGGAATATGTTTCCTGAAGTAGTCTATCCTGAGGATATAGCTGATGCCACACGTGAAACCTACATAGGCACATTTATGAGTGTACCCCGCTCCCGTGTTCAAATGGACATTGGTAATAAATGCTGGCTTGAGGCATTGTGAGTTACTGTTGTGCCATCCAAGAGGATAACAATCTTTGAAACATATTTCCCTACTGACAGATCAACGACACTTCCCACTACAACATCCACCATCCCACAGATCCTGTGAAGTATTGTTTTCAAACAATCTTCCAGCATTGATACCATGATACAAAGACTTTTTATAGGGTTATTGTATGCATGTATGAATGCATGAATGTATGTGTACACACACACACACACACACACACACACAAATATAATATAAATATAAATATATATACACATATATATGAAAGAATGCCATATGAGCTAACATAGCAGACCATATTGCCTCTGAAAATGCCAGCCATCTTTGAAAGCAATACCTCAGGAAATCTGTTGTCTAGACCATGGTCACTAAGCCTGAATATCAACGCTGCCCAAAAGATGCTTCCAAAACAAGCCAGTATTTTGCATGGCCTTTGCTTCTGTGTACCACAAAATATATCCTTGCTCCAAAGCCTTCCATGGTGGCCCGGTGGTTAGAGTGCAGTATTGCAGGCTAACTCTATCCACAGCCAGAAGTTCAATACTGACTGGCTCTAGGTTCATTCAGCCTTCCATCCTTCCAAGGTCAGTAAAATGAAGACCCAGATTATTGGGGGCAATATCCTGACACTATAAAACACCCAGAGAATGCTGTAAAGCACTATGGAGCGATATTTAAGTCTAAGTGCTATTGCTGTTGCTATTTTTCTCCCCTTAAAAATACTGTTGAAATTTATTTACTTGTTCAAATACAAATCTCCATCTATGGTTATATGCCAACTGGACAGCAGGAGGGTGGAACACTTTGTTTAATTTAAAGCCAATGTATACTTAGAGCTAGCAGTAATTGATGGGGAAAGTCATCTAGGAATCATGGTAAACAGTTCAATGAAGGTGTCAACAGTGTGCATCAGATGTTAAAAAAACAGTCAACAGCAGGTTAAGAAGATTAAGACATGATACTGAAAAATAGAGATGCCAATATTATACTGCTGATGCAAATCAATGGTGTGACCACCTCTGGAACATTGTATGCAGTTCTGATCACCATACCTAGAAAAATATAATGGAGGTAGAGAAGGTTCAAAGGAGGGTAACTAAGATAATTGAGAGGCTGAAGTAGCTTTCCTATATGGAAAGGTTGTGACATTTGGGGCTTTTTAGTCTAGAATAGCAACAGCAATAGCACTCAGACTTATATAGTGCTTTATAGCACTCACTAAGTGGTCAAACAAAATCAGCCTATTGTCCCCAACAATCTGGGCCCTCATTTTAATGACCTTGGAAGGATGGAAGGCTGAGCCAACTTTGAACCAGTTAGGATCAAACTCCTGGCAGTGGGCAGAATTAGCTGCAATACTGCATTCTAAGCACTGCACCACCATGACTCCACAGAAAATAAGAAGGACGTGAATGAAATGCACAAGTTAAGGTAGGGTGTGGATAAAAGTGAACAAGAATAATGTTTTCCCATCCCAAAATACTAGAACAGGAGTCATTCAATGAAATGGAATCCTGGAAGAATCAAGACAAATCAAAGGAATTTTTTTTACTCAATGGGTAATCCAACTTTGGAATTCACTACCACAAGATATGGTTTTGGTTACCAACTTAGTTGGTTTCTACAAAGGGTGGGATCCCAATTCATGGAACTAATGGAATCAATGTGACCATTGTTGGAAAACTACAGGGCACTCTTGTATGGTTGGTTGGTTGGCCACTGTAAGAAGAGACTTCTGGATTAGGACACTGCCTAGTTTATAACAACACTGAAAGATGTGAACAAAATTTGGCAATCTAATTGATAAATCCTTTTTTTTCTGCTACACATGCTACAACATTTTTCTTGGCACTTATAATTTTGTTAAGTTTCTCTTCTTTAGCTAATAAGCCTGCTGTTATCTTCTCCAATAATGTCACATGTATTTGTGCTTATAGAAACCACTGGAATAGTCAGAAGGAATCTCTGATATAAATAAGATTTATTTATAAATATTTATTTATTTATTTATACAACAAACACACACACATACACACACACACATACTAAATTGTGAGCCACCTTGAATTCAGCAGCAGAAAAGTTAACTTTTATAATGCAATGTATAGAATGCAAAACAGATAAACAAAGGAAAATAAAGTATACTCCAATGCCATAGTTCAGGGAAGAAGAAAAAAAAACCCCAACAGCGGCTGGTCCTAAGTAGTGTGATGGAACAGATAAAATAGAAGATTCTATTTGTAAAAGTGAGAGATAATGTACACTGACAGACCATTGCTGTGACAATGAATGAAGAAGATTAGCTATCTGCAAGAAGAAAGCTGGATTATTAAATCAAAACATATCTGCTTCTTTTCCCTGGAATGGAATCTACATAGGCATTACACTCCATCAACATGCTGATTGTCTCACAAAGAGAAGAAAGAAGGCATGCTCCAAACCATCCTTCCAATATTTGTTTTTTAAAAGGAATAATAATGGAGCTGCCAAGAACATTGTGTTTCAATGCAGGAATCCTCCTGACATAAGCAGAGAAAATCAAGCTGGGGAATTTTCTATTGGTGATGTGAAATTGACTAAGGGACAATGAAATTGATGAAAGGACCATGAAATAGACTAGATAGAATTTTCTGACAAAATTGGGCTATGGAGAAATAGGTAAAGCACCAGTAAGATGACTGGAAGGGAGGTTATGCCCAATCTCATTTTCCCTAAGGGACCAGTGAACAGGAAATTTTCCTTTTAATATTCTGAAGATGTGCGCTATTGAAGAAATGCCGGTTCAAGCCAGCTTGCATTCCCATTCCCTGACAGATCTTTGATTAAAACAAACAAACTAGGAACTAATTGAAACTTGTAATTGCAGGCTATTAAAAACCAGTGACTAACATAAGAATAAATTCTTGTTTCTCCTGAGATTTCAAAATATGCCCTGCATAAACTGCATTGGAAAATGAATTTCACTGCATAATTAGAAAAAACTAAATAGAAGATTGTTTTTGGCTTGCTATGGATAAGGCAGAAGTAGAACTCACAGTCTCCTAGTTTCTAGCCTATTGCCTTAACCATTAGACCAAACTGGCTCCCTTTTAGCAACCAAATGTTAGCTGCTAAAAGAATTATATTGCTATATAATTATATTATTATTACTATTATTATTATAATACTGCTTAACTACAGTACTATATATTGCTAAACAATGGAAATCTGTACATGTTTAATGGAGAAGTAGCATGATAAAATTGGTAGCATTGCTTGAAAATTCTAGGCAAATTGCAAATTTCTTGACAATAGCAAAGAATTAATAAGGAATCGTGAGATACTATTGTTTATACAAGAGATAAACAGATTTCTAACATTCTGTATTAGAATTTGTGGGAAAGTTAAAACAAACCAGCACTGTTCCAATATCTAAGGGGCTATTGCAAAGAAGATGGGGTCAGCCTATTTGCCAAAGCATCTGAAGGCAGGACAAGAAGCAATGAAAACTAATCAAGGAGAGAAACAACCTAGAACTAAGGAGAAATTTCTTGACAGTTAGAACAATTAATCAATGGAATGGACTTGCCTTCAGACATTGTAGGTGCTCCCACACTGGAGGTTTTAAAGAAGAAATTTGACAAACATTCATCTGTAATGATATAGTTTTTCCTGCTTGAGCATGGGTTGGACTAGCCCCTTCCCACTCTATTATTCTGTTATTCTGCTTCATATAAATTTTAAATGTAGTTAATATAATTCAAAACAAAGAAAACATATGTATGAAGTGTGTTTAGATATGCTATCCATCATTTAAAGAAATATTAACCCTTTCACAAATTAATTTAATACTTTTAAAATTATTTTTGCTCCCTTGATTTCAGCAAACATAATCCCGACATTTCCAGAATTCCTTCTATATTATCAAACTAATGTTATATACAGTATATGTTACCAGTTTGCATCACTAAATAAAGTATTCTGCCTCAAAGGGGAAAGGGAAGCTTAAACCAAAACATATTTGTTAGTTTTGCAATGTTGGAAGCAGAATATTGGTATATTTTAATCATCTAGTCATTTCTTTCCTCTTTCTTATCTTTGTACCTCATTATCTTTGTCAGATAATAGCTAGCCAAACAGAGGGAGCAGGCATTCTTTTCATATTTTGGGGGTGGGGGTGGGTGGGAAATAAATGAGAAAGTAGCAAGAGATTTATTTGAGTCAATGATTAGGGCAACATTCCTATCAGGTCAGAAATCAAACTTACAGGAAGAACGTATGTCCAATTAAGAAATGAATTGGAATGCCAAATCACCATGAAATACTTAAGAGAATGTACTATTAATGATATACATCAAAGTTGCCCATGGAAGTTTTTGGACAGATTCTGAGATTTTGGGGCATCTTGCAATAACTTAAATTGCTGAGTGTAGAAAAATTGGCCAGCAGCCAGGATGAAACATTTTTGCTGAAGCAGACTCAGGATTCACAAGAAAGTAGGTCTCCTCTGAAAAACAACTGGCTACCTCTGACTGGCTACTGAGACTAAGACCCTCGGTGACGCAGTAGTTAGAGTGCGGTACTGCAGGCCATTTCTGCTGCAGCTGTCTGCCTGCAATTTGGCAGATTGAATCCCACCAGGCTCCAGGTTGACTCAGCCTTCCATCCTTCTGAGATGGGTAAAATGAGAATCCAGATTCTTGGGGGCAATATGCTGGCTCTGTAAACCACTTAGAGAGGGCCGTAAAAGCACTATAAAGTGGTATATAAGTCTAAGTGCTATTGCTATTTCTCCAGTTGAGATGCACACACCTATGTGAAAGAATAAAGTTCACATTTGGCTTTATAGAGAGGCCATTTCCCCCACACCTATCAAATCAATAACCAACTTTCACAATCTGACTTTAGAGTTTTAGTTTACTTTACTTTAGGGTGAAGAAACTTTGACAATGTTTTCAAAGACCACCCCTCTTATTACCTTGATGATGGGAAACTATCTGCACAGGAGGCCTTACATTATTTTCAGGGGTGGGATTCAAATTTTCAGCAACTGGTTCTGTGGGCATGGCTTAGGTGGTGGACGTGGCTTGGTGGTCATGTGACTGGGTGGACATGGCTTGGTGGTCATGTTATTGGCTGGGTATGGCAAACTCAACATCACTCACATCAAGGCATGCATCTCCTCGCCTGGCCTCTCATGACTGTGGGGATGCTGCAACAGTCGTAAGTGTGAAAAATGGTCATAAGTCACTTTTTTCAGTGCCATTGTAACTTTGAATGGTCACTCCACACAAGCAAAGTACCAGCAAAGGAGGGGAAAAAAACTCCACAGAAGTTCCTGAGACAGGAAGTCTAGTCCTGCCAAGAATGTAAAAAGGGTTAATAGAGAGGCAGTTTCTGTAAGCAACACCAGAATGTTTCCTTCCTGCCTTCCTTACAGGATTAGGCCAGTAATTTCTTCTAACAACTGGTTCTCCAAACTGCTTAGAATGTTAACAACCAGTTCTAGCGAATAGGTGCGAACTGGTAGAATCCCACCCCGGATTATTTTATAAGACTGAATAAAAACTACATTGCACCATTTACTTTGGGGGAGGGGGGTGACTCTTTTTTGGGAGGGGATTTATTTTTTGATAGATATGGCCAAAACATATCTGGGCAGTCTGTAGTAATTAAAATTAAAACTATTTTAAAAAAAACCTGTTAGCAATAGCAATAACAATAGCACTTGGACTTGGACTTATAGTGCTTTACAGCCTACTCTGAGAGATTTACTGAGTCAGCCTATTGCCCGCAATAATCTGAGTCCTCATTTTACCAACCCCAGAAGGATGGAAGACTGAGTCAACCTTGGGCCAGAGAGGATTGAACTCCTGTTAGTGAGCAGAGTCAGCCTGCAATACTACATTCTAACCACTGTACCAACATGGGTCTTCAGTGTGTTAAAAATACACAAGACATACAGTCAAGGTATATAGCATCTGAAAAGAATGCCATATTAAAAAAAACCTGAAAATAATGATGAATCAACTGGCCAGAGTCCTGTTGTCCAAAGAAACAATCACAGTGTCATTCCCCCATGAATGGGACACTCAGAGAAATCTCAGATCAGGCAGATCAGGCCAGATATTCTGTTTCTGTAATCTTTGATTAGTACAGTGCTACAGATTTCAATTGATTGATAATACAAAAAAAAATTTAAGAGCTTTGATAATTTGGCTTCAAAATTTCTTTGTTCTGGGTGAATCTGCAGGTCCGAACTTAGTTAACAGACTAGATATTTTGCAAATGTTGTTCTCTTTAATTTACAGGGGTGAGGAAGATGGGAGTGTATGTGTATCAAAGAAGGCTATATGGTGGCTATAACTCTGGAATCAAAGAGCTGCTACTTTTCTACATATGTATGCCCCTTGTGCTGAGCACAAAAATTATAAAAATACAGATAGAAAACACATATTAATCATTACAGTCACAGCAGTTGGTAACGTCTATCGCAGCTGAGTTTGGTTGAAACCCAAAGCTAAGCAAGATTGAACCTGATTAGTACTTGGTTGGGAAATTCCCAAGAAATTCAGGGTTTCTGTGTTGTTGCCAAGAAACCTTCACAGACTTAAGTTTGCCTGATTTATTTTCTTAATTCAAATTAACCACTGCCTGACTTCAACTGACTTTGGACAGTTCACAATACAATACCATAACAACCAATATCAACCAAAAGAAAGATTATTGTGCTAGAGCAGGGGCTTAGGGCTAGAAGACTTCCAGGGTCCCTTCCAGCTCTATTCTGATTGATTGATTGATTGATTGATTGATTGAAGATGGGATCTGGGCACAAAAATAAAACAAAATAGTCTCCTGAAGAAAGGGTCCCATTTATGTTAACCCAAGGTCTGGTGAAACAACCAGATTTTCATATCTTTTCAGGTGTTCAACGGGGTGGGAGCCACATGGATTTTAGGGGGAAAACATGAGACAGTCTTTATCTTTCTTCATAATTATTACTGTTTTTATAAGTGTTCACTAGACTTGTAAAGCTAAGTATAAATCAAATATATAAATGAAAAATCCTGAAGACAGAGGAAGAAGATATTCAAAGATGCCATCTTACTACCATCACTGAAACCTACTATGAAATGGTGGTACACTTTCGGAGAAACCCTCCCATACTACCACCTCTTACAATACTAGACAATGCAGTATCAACAGTAGAGATCTTCAAATTTCTAGGTTCTATCATATCACAAGACCTAATATGGACACCTAACATCAAAAATGTCATCAAAAAAGCACAACAAAGAATGTTCTTTCTGCGCCAACTCAGAAAGCTCAAACGGCCCAAGGAGCTGCTGATACAGTTCTACAGAGGAATTATTGAGTCTGTCATCTGCATCTCTATAACTGTCTGGTTTGGTTCTGCAACCCGACAAGACAGACACAGACTTCAGAGAGTAATTAGGACTGCAGAAAAAACAATTACTACTAAACTGCCTTCCATTGAGGACCTGTATACTGCACGAGTCAAAAAGAGGGCTGTGAAAATATTTACAGACCCCTCACATCCTGGACATAAACTGTTTCAATTCCTACCCTCAAAACGATGCTATAGAGCACTACACACCAGAACAACTAGACACAAGGACAGTTTTCCCCCAAACAACATCACTGTACTAAACAAATAATTCCCTCAACACTGTCCAACTATTTACAATGTCTGCACTACTATTACTATTAATCTTCTCATCACTCCTTATCACCCATCCCCTCCCACTTGTGACTGTATGACTGTAACTTTGTCACTTGTATCTTTATGATTTATATTGACTGTTTCCTAGTATGATTTGATTGCTTACTGTACCCTATGACTATTAAGTGTTGTACCTTATGATTCTTGATGAATGTATCTTTTCTTTTATGTACACTGAGAGCATTTGCACCAAGACAAATTCCTTGTGTGTTCAGTCACACTTGGCCAATAAAGAATTCTATTCTATTCTATTCTATTCTATTCTATTCTATTCTATTTTATTCTATTCTATGATTGATCTTCTCCTTCTTCCTTACCACTAATGGCCCCTTGAGAAGAATTATAGAACATACACACACACACACACACACACACAATTATTTATTTTATTTTTAATTGCAAGACTTTTTATTAGTAGAAAGCTGCTTTGGCAGGCATCTCGTTATCCCGAAAATCAAGTTCTAAACAATTCAATTTAAAACACATATTTTTAATTTTTTGTTTTCTTGCTTTTGGTTGCACATATTTATGCATTTTCCTCATTTTTACTTTTGTATGCCTTTGCCATAAGCCGTCTTGACAAGAGGCATATAAATGTAGTAAATGAATGGGTTTTAAATATGCTGATTTAAACAGACAGCAAAAAAGTAAAGTACAAACACAGTGAAACAGAGCTCATATAACTGAACATTTCTTTTTTCCTCCGTTTGTTTTGCCACCAACCAAATATCAATTCAGATTGAATTTAATGTTTTAGTTTTGAATGTCAGGTAAGGTTAGCATTAGTTTGAATGTTCTTTTTTACAATAAAAGTAATGAAACAAATATAAACCCTTAAGGTAGGTATTTAGAAGTCAGAGGTAATGCAGTAGTGGGATTCAGCAAATTCGCCCCAGTTTGGGAGAACTGGTTGTTAACTTTCTGAGCAGTTTGGTGAACTGGTTGTTGGAAGAAGTCATTAGGGCAGAGAACCAGTTGTTAAATTATTTGAACCCCATCACTGGGATAATGGCTTCTTCAACTAACACTGGTATTGTCAACACTTTGCTAAAAATACAATATAAGTTGTTGTTCTTTCCCTTTCTCCTTTTCTCTCTCTCTGGCTTTCTTTCCACTCTGTGTATTTACATTATCTCCATGTTTTGTACAATGTTAGAAGCCATTTTTTTGTGATTAAAGGCACTAGGTAGAAACCAGGACATGATGAGCTTCAATCCTACCAAGAAGCAAGACTGACTTGAAGAGGATCTCTGTCTCTGTCTAATCTATCTCAGTATATGATGCATTAAAAAGCTGGTCCATAAGCCCATAGGCCAATAGGCAATCGAAAGGAGACCAACACATTAGAATGAGCAAACATTAAAAAAAAGTTTATTTATGCATTTGCTTGTTTATTTATTATACAAATGTATATGGCACCCAACTCATACACAGGTGATTCCAGGGGCTTACAACATTAAAATTCCACAACAGATATCCCCTCAAAGCCCCCTCTCCCCGACTCCAATGGCAGTGGCAACACAATCAAATCAGCCATTTTTTCAGCTTCATCTCTGATTTGTGGTCCCAGGCCTGCTGACAGAACTATATCTGCAAGAATTTCCCCAAAAGCAACAAGGTGAGGATCAAGAAATGTGCTGGGAGGAATGATGTTCCATAGAGAAGGGGTCACCACTGACAAGGCCCTTTTTTGTGGCTCCCACCAATGTATTTTGTATTTAAGAATATTCAAAAGTCATAATCAAACAAGTGAGGAGATGCTGAGATGAAAATGGCAACCAATTCAAACATTTAAAATAATTTATATTTTAAAAAGGGTCTATGCAGCCATTTGATATTTGGTACCCTATATGCCAGGACTTTTCAAACTTGGCAACTTTAAGATGTGTGAACTTCAACTCCACGAGCAGCTCAGGCACAGACATCACTATAGCTGTAACTATCTTCTTCATGAATATTTGCTAGGAAAGCACTGTCATTTAATATGAAGATCTTAAAATAGCTGTTTTATTTTTAAATTGGGATCAGTAAGCAGGAACAGCTCAGCTACTTGCCCTTTTTTTTCTTTGATGATGATGATGATGATGATGATGATGATGATGATGATGATGTCAGTTCAGATGTTCAGATACTTAGTCTGCATGAAGAGCCCTGAATTGGCATCAGGTCCTTGTGAAAGAGGAAAAGGAAGCCCTCCATCCCCATTGAACTCCAATGCGCCACTGAGGAAATCAGGATGTCTTTCCTCATGTCCGGAAAACAGATGAGTGCTTAACGAAGACCTTGAGTTAATTGGTTTGGGAGAAGACTCCCGCTTCAGGTACATGCCTTGCTTCTTCAATCCAATTTGTTTCTATGTTTTCAAGCACTTCAGGCTTATTAAAAAGCACATTTTCCTCAGTAGCCTTGTACCCCCATTTGCCTCAGGCAATTGCAAAATATTGTTCCAGGGGACCAAAATAAACATAAAGAGAAAAGCTGGCAAGCATACATTCCCAAAGAGAAAGAAAGGTTCAGTAGATAATAACAGTACATAAAGCTCTTCCTTTTTTAACAGAGTATCTATGTGTGTCTGTCAAAAAAAAAAGTCAAGATGGTAGGCAATAGAAACCCCGCCTCTTTTTAACAGCCTCTTTAAAATAGGTGTGGTTCCATTACATGGTTGTTGTTGCAAATGTGACTTTTCGACTTCCTAAATATAGACAGTCTTGCATATAGACATTCTTAAGTCTAGGATCAAGAACTTAAGGCCCTGAGGTGCTTTCAACTGGAACAATATTGGGAATATAATAAAAACCCATACTATATATTAGGCAATAATGTGTGATCAGTTAAAATTGACTTTGTTTATATTTATTTATTATATTTATTACCACTGGATGACTGGTGGCAGAGATGGTAGAGATGAATCTGCTAGGGTTCCTCCTTTTCCATCTGAATATTCATGCATAAACAATATTATCATTGTTAGATTGCTTTTTATTCCACTGTCTTAAATACATAAGGGGTATAACACTGAATTACTGGGGGAAATTTTGAGTGACAATGCAGATCCACTGTAATTTAAAAAGAAAGTAAAAGGAATGACAGAACTAAAAAAAAGAGAGAAATCTTTAATGGAAAAATAACTGAATCAGATTGAACTTGAAGTCTAAACCAGGGGTCCCCGACCGAGACCCAGGCAGTGGACTGGCAGCAGGCCATGGCATACCAGCAACCGGGCCATGCAAACAAGCGAAGCCCCATCCAGAGGATGTTGGCAGCACACAAAACCATGCCCACTCTGGTCCATGGGTAAACCTTTATCCACAGAACCAGTCCTTGATGACCAAAAGGTTGGGGACCACTGATCTAAAGTATATTTCCTATAGAATAATTAAGAGGCAGAGAATGTGCAGCTATTTGTATCTAAAGTGGAAAAGATGCTATGGTGGTAGGGATGAAACTAGAGGTGTTACATTTCTCAGCATCTCCTTAAAGAAGCAGCACCTTTTCTTGGCTGTCGGTATACTTGTACTAGCCACAAAAAAGTATACATTTGGGTTAAAAATCTGTCATCACATTCTATCCTTGCCTCCTTAATACCACTATCAACTTAAGAGCCTTGGTAGCTCAGGCTGTTAAATGCCTGCTCTTAAGATCCAGATGCCTACAATTATTGTAGGCTCGAATCCCACCAGGCTCAAGGTTGACTCAGCCTTCCATCCTCTCGGGGTAGGTAAATTGAGGACCCAAGATTGTTGGGGGCAATTAGCTGACCTTGTAAAAATGCCGCTTAGTAATAAGCAGGCATATACAATGGAATGAAGGCTATTGCTGAGCACATTGGGTTGTGCTCCAAAAATTGTAAGCCGCCCTGAGTCTTCGGAGAAGGGCGCATATAAATAATTAAAAAAATGGGTACATTCCCAGGGAACACAAAGTTATTGTGCAGCCACAGGAAAAGACACAGCTTATTTCAGAATCATAAATCACAGAATCACAGATAGATCATAGGTTTGGGAGGGTCCTTGGGGCTCTTCTACTTCAGTGTCCTGTCAAACAGAAGAACTAGGAGTAACATGACAGCAATGGTCCAATATTTGAGGGACTGCCACAAAGAAGGGGAGGGTCAATCTATTTTCCAAAGTACCAGAAGGCGAGACAAGAAGCAATGGATGGAAATTAATGAAGGGGAGAACCAACCTAGAACTAAGGAGAAATTTCCTAATAGTGAGAACAATTAACCAGGTTTTCCTTCAGAAGTTGTGACTGCTCCGTAACTGGAGGCTTTTAATGAGAGACTGGGCAGCCACTTGTCTGGAATGGCATAGGGTCTCCTGCTTGTGCAAGGGGGTGGACTAGAAGACCTCCAAGGCCCTTTCAAACTCCGTTATTCTGTCATTTCTAGTTACTTTCCCATTCGTCATAGGATTTAGAATCCAGACCCCTTGTTAACTTTGTTTTACCTCTCTGCATTCTTTCTAGGGCATCCTTTTTGCATTTTGATAATCTGAAATAGGTACATTATTCTAAATACGGCCTTGCCAGAATGATATGGAACTATCACTTCCCTTGATCTTGCTATCCTTCTGTTGATACAACCCAGGACTGCAATGAACACTTTTTAAAATCAGTGTTTCTCAATCTCAGCTCACTCGGTTACATGGTGCTAGGGATTTGAACCACCCGATCGACAAGCTCAACGTCTTAGCCACAATGTGTGAAATCCCCCTGCCTGCAACCATTTCCCCTAGCCAAATGGAAGGAGAGAGATTCCCCATGCTAGAAGAAAACATTTCTAAGTAGGTGGCCACTCTCACAAGTCCCACATCCTGCTATTCAGGAACACATGGCTGGCTGATTTAGATAGCACCCTGAGTGAGAAAAGGATAAGAGCTCCAAATCTGAAGCATGTCATTCTGAACAAAAAATTGAGCCCCAACCCAATCATCCTCTCTCCACCAGCCTAGGAAGACAAAACTCTTGTTCTCTCAATATTTTCCCCAAAGCTGCTGCAAGACTTCAGTCAATAAGGGTGATCGATCAAAAGGAATCTGTTCACGTTGGAAGAGAGGACTGGTGTAACGGAATGCTGAAACACAGATGTTTACATTTCCAACAAGAGGTCCACTTAGACATCACCTTTAGCCTTCAGGACCCCAGCTGCACAGCTCTGACTTAAAGGCAATGCAAGCACAATAGAGCTCAGCAGAAAGTTAATAGATTTCCTCTCCTAAGCTGCTGCAGAGACACTTAAGAATCCTCTAATGCCTGCATTACTGTCAACCCTGCTGTCTTCCAGACAATCAGAGCACCAAATTAGAATATTTTTTTTGCCCTTCTTTTTAAGTCCTTCTTGACATTATGTTCCCATGCAATGCAACATTCTTTCCTCCCAGCCCACAAACCGTGGCATGAAATATATGTGCTGTGTCACAGTATCTTGATTTTTCTTCTGACAGCTGAATGGTTTTTGATGAGGCTTTGTGCAATGATGGGAATTCTCCATTCCTGGACAAATGCTTGCATAAATGACTAGATCCTAGTTATGGGAACTGGAGGTCTTTTAAAGAATTTAACATCCTTAGCAGAGTGTTGCCTGGGATAGTCCTAATGACAAGTGCTTTTTTGCGGGGGAAGGATCACCAGGAGACTCAACTGTGACACTCCTGTCCCATTGGCCAGTCTATGTGTTTGTTAGAAGGTTGAAGTGACAGGTGTATTAGAACATTAAGGATGTTAATAAATAATTAGTGTACTCCATGTATCAAAAGCAAAAATCTGCAGACCAAACAAACTATGAAACACATTTGTTAGGGTTGTGCCAAGCATTCCAAGGGGGCTTCATGGAATAGGATGATGTAAATGAAGCATTTGTTGTGAAAGCAGTAAGGAGTTTCATCCTTGGAAGGCTTAACACATTTGCTTGGAAATAGTTTCTGGCCTGCCTGCTGGAGAATGGGCAGCTGACAAGTCTGAAAAGTAGCTGTATTTTCATCTTTTACGTAGAGACAACCCTGAAAATCCATTGAACCAACCATGGTTAAACTGCCAATGGATTCAGCAGCTGTAATACTTCTAAGAGGAACATATCAGCTTCACCGATAGGCTTTTCAAAGCACCTTTTTCAATGCTTTGCACAGCTTTAGCAGCACAAAATGGAAGTGTGGAGAGGGACCTTAGAAACCATCTAACTGCCAAAGAAATTGCATGAAAATTTATCTAATCACTACTGGAAAAACTTGAAGGGACATTTTATCATGAGCCACAGTGGCACAGTGGTTAGAATGCAGTACTGCAGCCTACTTCTGTTGACTGCCAGCTGCATGCAATTTGGTAGATCAAATCTCACCAGGCTCAAGGTTCACTCAGCCTTTCATCCTTCCAAGGTCAGTAAAATGAGGACCCAGATTGTAGGCTGACACTGTAAACTGCTTAGAGAGGGCTGTAAAGCACTGTGAAGTGATAGATAAGTCTAGGTGCTATTGCTATCATGCATGGTGAACTTATGAAAAAGCAAAAAGATTCTGGACACAAATATATTTGGAGATGCAGAGAGTTTAAAAGTTAACATTGGGATGAAACCAGAATCTTTCTTATTAAATCTTATGGATGATCAACTAGAAAAGGCTCATGGACAACTGATTTTATATATGGTAACTGGAGTAAGGGTATTATATGTACACAAATAGAAAACTAGCCAAACACCCAAAATGAGGGAATGGATCATGAAGATAACTCAATTTTCAGAAATGACTAAACTGACTTGCTTGATTAAGGAGTGAAATACAACTCTCTTTTTTTAAATAAAAGACTGGAAATCTTTTATAGACTTTTTGCTGAAAATGCTCTGATCAAAACCAGAACCAGAGAATACCCTCTGCCTCTTAACATCGCAAAGACAAGGTAACTTCTCTGTGTGTCTTTCTCATTTATCCTTTCCTACTAGGTCATCATGCTAGCCATATTATCTTTGAGATATGGTCAGTGAATTAAAAAAATAGGTTTACTGAGCCACAGATTTCTCACCAATTCATTCCCTGCTGCTGCTCAGTCAGTCCAGCTTGCTGTGAATGTTTTCTTATAAGGGCACTTTAAGCAGTTCATATGTAGGAAACCTGGGGATTCAGCTATAAATGGTAGCCCAGATGTGTGTGTGTGGTGGGGTACCTTTTACCACCAGATTAGGAAGATGATGATAGATGGAGACAGAAAAAAAGAAAGAAAGAAAGAAAGAAAGAAAGAAAGAAAGAAAGAAAGAAAGAAAGAAAGAAAGAAATCACAATTACCCATAGAAAGCTGTGAGACCTAACCTCTACAGTCATGGCTGCAGTGTTTATTCAGCTTGCTGACAAATACAATTTTCCTGATTCAGAGCAAAGCAAACCATAATAGCTTCTAAGAGTCTGGAAGTTACAGCACACCTGAGTGGCTTTATGCTGCCTAACCAGCTTTGATTTGCATTCCAAGGAGAGGAAGCCAAGGGTTGCAGAAAACTGCACTCAGAGGGAAAAATAGGCAATTGTTTTTGAAGTCCCATTATTTCTGTGATTCATTTGGATGGACCTTGTCCATTCTGTGGCAGTTTTCAAACTCTCATTTTGGAAATCCTTTCTTGTCAGCAATGGCTGATGGTCTTGCAGAATCTTGATCCTGGCTGAGAGAGGTTTCTTTTTTTTTCTGCACCTAAGTATTGTGGAGAGGGCTACAAACTGGTCCATTCTGTGCAGATGCTTTATACAATGACAGGCAAATGAAATACAAATCTCTGTGGGTGCAACTAAGCAACTGAGAGTCATATGTATCATCATCATCATCATCATCATCATCATCATCATCATCATCATCATCATCATCTTCTAGATATTTGAAAGCAGAAAGAAGAAAAAAGACCAGGAGAAAACAGATAGAAAGAAAAGAGATATATAACGAATATTAAACTGAGTTAAAATTGAAATATTAGATTAATACTGCATATAAAAGTAGACTTACATCAATTTAGCACTTCAAAACCACTATTCAGAACCAAATTAATTTTCTGAATGAACAAAGACAGCCAATATAAAAAGAATCTTCATCTGGGATGAATATTTAAAAGGACTTTTTATCTAATCTAATCTATTGGTATTGCAGGAAAGAAGACAAGATCCAATGTTTTAAAGCCACATGTTAGAAGAAATACAAACGTAAGACATGGTAAATAAGTAATAAATGTAAATCAATATGCAGAATTATAATCCATGAATGATATCCAGGTTATAGTCCCTATTAGATTTGGGTTTTTTTCAAGTTCAACATTATTTTTGATGTTGATACATATTCCCACAACTTATTCTGCCATTCTTCCAGAAAAGGAATTATATGTAATTTTCAGTAAAAGGCATAAAGTATCCCAGCAGCTGTTATATCATACAAAGCCAATTCCATAAACTTTACAGGCTTATAACATTTTGTGATATTTAGCAGTAAAACAGCTGGCAGGAAAGAAGATTTAACCCTAGGAATCTGTTTCATTCTGTAATAAATTCTCTTCCAGATTTGAGAAATCATCTCAAAAGACAATGCAAAGGCCCAATTCATGCCATCTGGACAAAGGTTTTTGCCTTGTTTTTGCAAAAACTGAATAGCTGCTAAAAATGGCTTTTGTTTTGCAAATCAGGCAGGAGATCATCAGGGTTTGAGTAAAGTTTAAATTTCTCCTACATTTCCCATGTTCAATTAGCAAAATATTCTTTAGAAGAGATCATCCATCATCATCCTTTGATGTGACGTGATGTTAGTTGGAGGCATGTTTTTGTTAGCAAACATCAAGTGTTTATGCTACAAGCTAAGTCTTGAGCCAGACTGAATGACAGCTTTGCTGCCCAGCCTAACCCAACCAGGCACATTCTCCATAAAGAATGGACATGTGAGTCTGATGTTGTGCTTCTAGGTGCTGTTGTGTGATCCTTACTGATATTGTGCTGACACTTTCCCCAGTATATCTTGGTTGTTCGAACTTCCCCTGCAGAAAATGATAGATTGCTATTGCTATTCCCCATGCTGCAGCATAGTCCAATTGTGGATCACGACACTTCAAGGTAAAAGAAATCTGGGACAGGTTCATTTCATAACACTAGCTGGAGCACTGAATGTTTAAACCTCAGCCCAGGGAGGGGCATGCACTCAAAAAGGACAATGGAAATTCACACCAAGAAAGCCTTGAATGTTATATGGAGAGCGGGGAGTCTGAACAATATGGAATACTAATTAATTTTAATCAGTTACTGCAGAACATATTCCAACATTTAAAGGCTGAGGCAAACATGTATCATGGATTCTATCTGTGAAATGCTATCTTGGTTCTTTATTTGAGGGGTAGGACTGAGAGCAGCAAAGGTGTTTTATGTGATTCCGTCTCACTTCAATCAGGAAAGATCTGGAAATGATTCAAATTTTTCTTTGTTCAGACAACAAGCGAGCTAATCTGAACATGGCACCTGTTATACATCAACCCAAACACTTTCATATAAGGATAACAAAGGGGATATTTATCACACCTATTATTTAATGCACAGTTTGGCCTTTCTCAATGTATCTGAGGCCTGGTGTAACTTCCGTGAAATGTTGAGTGTGAAGATGTTGACTGATGGCAAGGAAATAAAACCAAGATGATGCTCTGTTTGGGACTGAGAGCAGAGACACTGGCAGAATGGAGGAAGAGGGGGAGGAGGAGGAGGAGGAGGAGGAAGGATCACCTACTCTTGTACAGTTGACTACACTCTGATTTTCAGTGGGACATGTTTTTCTTATTCCACCATGGAGAAGCTTAATCTCAACAGTTAATTTTTGGTTTTCCATGGTAGGCTTTAGAATACAGAACAATCTGCCACTGGATTCCAGCATTGTTAAAATTTGGAGAGGGTGAGCTTTAAACATTTGTATTTATTCAGACTTTTTAGAATTAGCTGGGTTTAATGAATTGTTCATTTGGAGTTTGTCAGCTCAGCTGCCTACAGTCATCTATTGTAGAAGTATTACTATCACTCTATAAAGCTTTCATAAGACCACACTTAGAATACTGCATCCAGTTTTGGTCACTATATTATAAAAAAGATGGAAAGAGTACAGAAAAGATCAGTGAAGATGATATGGGGGCTGGAGGCTAAAACATATGAATAACAGTTGGAGGAATTGGGTATGTTTAGTCTATAGAAAATAAGAACTGGGGTGACATGATAGCAGTGTTCTAATATTTGAGGGGCTGCTGCAAAGAAGAGGGAGTCATCTTATTTTCCAAAGCACCAGAAGACAAGACAAGAAGAAATGGAGAGAAGCTACCTAGAACTAAAGAGAAATTTCCTAACAGTGATAACAATTAAGTAGTGGAACCACTTGTCTTCAGAAACTGTGGGTGCTCCATTACTGGAGAAGAGGCTAGGCAGGCACTGGTCTGGAATAGGATAGGGTCTCCTGCTTAAGCAAGGGGTTGGACTAGAAGGCCTCAAAGGTCCCTTCCAATTCTTTTACTCTGTTAAGACAGTATATGATTTCCTAAAATAAAGACACGAAAAAAGGAAGCTAGGCAGGAAGAGTAACCACAGAAGTGTTGGTTATTCTAAACTCGTCTGAAATTTAATGAAATGGGCCAATGGTCTTCTATGGTGATTCTTTTCTCCCTGAATTCTAAGGCCATATTAATATAGCAATTTCTACACTGCAAGCACCGTACACTGTACTGAAGAAAGTCTGTCAAGGAGAAGGTAGAAAAGGTAGCCAAAGACTTTTTCGTGCATCTTTTCATGAGAACTGGTCATCCTATTCTTGGTTTTTAAAATTCTGTTTATATTGTTTCAGATTTGTCCTGGTGCTTCCTCCTGTCCTTCTTCTTACTGGAAGTTGCCTGGAAGCCCCATAATTAATGGATCTAAGTCTACATGGAGGGAAGTAAGCAGTGGGGTGCCACAAGGTTCCATCTTAGGCCCAGTACTCTTCAATATCTTCATTAACAATATAGATGAGGGAATAGAAGGGGAACTTGCCAAAGTTGCAGATGATACTAAGCTGGCAGGAATAGCTAACACCCAAGAAAGTAGGCTCAAGATCCAGATGGATCTTGACAGACTAGAACACTGGGCCATATCTAACAAAACAAAATTTAATGTAGAGAAAAGTAAAGTCCTACACTTAGGGAAGAAAAACCAAAAGTACATATATAGACTGGGTGAAACCAAACTTAACAACAGTAACTGTGAAAGGGATCTTGGAGTCTTAGTGGACAACCAGCTAAATATGAGCCAGCAGTGTGCAGCAGCAACCAGAAAAGCTAATGCAATCCTAAATTGCATTAACAGCAGGATAAAATCAAGATCAAGTAAGATACTAATACCACTCTATAAAGCCTTAGTAAGACCACACCTAGAGTACTGCATGCAGTTTTGGTCACCACATTATAAAAAAGATGTTGAGACTCTTGAAAAAGTACAGAGAAGAGCAACCAGGATGATTAGGGGACTAGAGACTAAAACATACAATGGGTGGTTACAGGAACTGGGCGTGGCTAGTCTAATTAAGAGAAGGACCAGGGGAGATATGATAGCAGTCTTCCAATATTTGATGGGCTGCCATGGAGAGGAAGAGCTCAAGCTATTTTCTAAAGCACCTGTAGGCCAGACAAGGAACAACGGATGCAAACTGAACAAGGAGAGATTTAACCTGGAAACAAGGAGAAACTTTCTGACAGTGAGAACAATCAACCAATGGAACAGCTTGCCCTCGGAAGTTGTGGGAGCGTCATCACTTGAGACTTTCAAGAAGAGATTGGACTGCTATTTGTCAGAAATGGTGAAGGGTCTCCTGCTTGGGCAGGGGGTTGGACTAGATGACCTACAAGGTCCCTTCCAACTCTGATTATCTGTTATCTGTTAATCTATGGAGACCCAGAGATGATGTTGTGACCTGGGTATCAATAGTAGCTGATGGGATTCATGCATAACTAAACAGCATCTAGTCAAGTTGGGCTTAGTGTGAAAATTTCAGAATTTCATAGAGAGTAAGTGTTCTATTATCCAGATGACAGGAGCAGAAGTGGTCCAAATTACAAAGAAACTTGAACAGAAACTTCCTGGATGTATCTGTGGTCAACTAACCAGTTGCCATTCTAATAGAAATTCTATGGAAAGGAATGGCATACCGTTTCTATACTGTTGCAAAGAAAACTCTATGGATATGCTCTTGAAATCACCAAGAGTCAGGCCTGATTTTATTAAGCATTTACTTTGGGGACAGTTGGAATACTGCATCCAGTTTTGGTCACCACGATGTAAACAAGATGTTGAGACTCTAGGAAGAGTGCGCAGAGAGCAACCAATGTAATTAGAGGACTGGAGGCTAAAACATGTAAAGAATGGTTATTGGAATTGGATATGTTTGTTTAATGAAAAGAAGGACTGGGGTGATATGATAGCATTATTCCAATATCACAGGGCTTGTCACAAAGAAGAGAGAGTCAAGCTATTCTCAAAGCACCTGAGGGCAGGACAAGAAGCAATGGGTGGAAACTAATTAAGGAAAGAAGCAACCTAGAACTAGGAAGAAATTTCCTGACAGTTCGAACAATTAATCAGTGGAACAACTTGCCTCCAGAAGTTGCAAATGCTTCAACACTGAAAGTTTTTAAGAAGAGATTGGATAACCATTTGTCTGAAGTGGTGTAGGGTTTCCTACCTAAGCAGGGGGTTGGACTAGAAGACCTCCAAGGTTCCTTCCAACTCTGTTTTCTATTCTATTCTATTCTATTCTATTCTATTCTATTCTATTCTATTGGATCTTTTAGAGGACAACTTCCATGTGAACACCAATCAGAAACTATAAGAGGTATAATCCAAAAATACATAGGGATTACTCCATTGGTATCTTCTTCTGGGATAATGTAAGAGGAAAGCAAAATAATATCTATCAGGATGGAGGAATAAATTCAATATGTGATGCAAGGCACATACATGAAATAGATTATTTTTCAGCCCATGTTTTTCCTTCACTGAAAACGCTACTTTCAGAGCAAATATGGAAATCAGAGTATGTCTGACATGAAGTTAATCATCAGGGAGCTGCAATATCATTGTCAATGTTGAACCCAAGCTGATTATATTAATCTGTTTAGATGTTAGAACTCCACACTAATATCAGAATCATGATTAGGTTTTGTTCCAGATCAGCACTGGAGTTTCAATGAAAGAGCAACTGCCCCCATGGCCAACCATGGTCTTTTGGGCTAAGGAAAGCTGTGAACTCAGACTTTGTTTTCTATGGGTCTTCAACTAATACATAATTTAAAATTGCTGCAGTTCCATTAGAGTCACTCAGTCCAAGCAGCGCAGCAGAATCAGTGGCTGCCTAGCAAGATTTCCCTGCACAATTAAATAGCCTGAAAATATTCTGTAAAGCTACATTGATTCAAAGCCCTTTGGAGACTTTCTGTCCAAATGCCTTGGTTTTTTTTTATGAGACTTCTCCATTCAAAGTATCTGAAAGTTTTCAAGAGTTTACAGTAATTTGTTACTTTATAGAATTATGCCTGACCACGGAGCTGAGAGTGGATAACAATCTATCTTCGATTATCCTTACTACCTTCGCTGCAACAACTCTATAAAGCAAATTGCTCATGTTCTCATTTTAGAGATACGGAATTTGTCCTCCGAGATAGCATCTACTCAGGCCATCCTTGGGGACTGCCAAGGGTCAAGCTGCTATTTCCTTAAAGCAGTGGAATGAAATGTGTGCTTATAAGGAAAAAAAGAGAGAAAGAAAAGAAAACATTCTCTAAAAAATCTTTTCATTTAGAATGCACTTTTCTACTTCCATCACAACCCAAGTTATAATCATACCCTTCCCCAGCTTGAGACCAAAATTCAGTCAGGAAGGATTTCTCCATGCGACTGTGAATGCCATCTGCAAGGCTCTGCAAACCATCACTGCTGCGTTGGAACCACGGAAGATGGAATTAATTTGGGGCTAATTGGAAGGCCTTGCGTAGGAGTGGGTAATGGCCTTCCCGTGTGGCAAATTTCAGAGCAGAAAATTATATTTTATGTAATCACGAGTGTCACAGCAACAAGGTCTGTCGCTGAGCAAACTGTGAGCTTCTTGATTGGGAATGTACTTTAATTAACACCTGCAAACTATAAGGAGGACCCTGCCTAATAAACGTGGATGTTTAAACTTAGGGATCTTTGATTCTGTTTTGATATTGTGGGATGCAGCTATGTTTCCTGGTTGTTTGCCTCTGCAATTAATGCATATTAATGCCATGTGCGAACCACATTTTTTCCTCCTGATCAGTGGTGTCCAGGGGAGAGAGGGATGAAAGCACATCCTGCCAATTTGTATGTGCAGCATGACATCGCACACATTTGCATGGATCTTATGGCTTGACAATGCAACATTGCCTTTTTTTAAATGTTGATGAAAGTAGCCAGAGCTGCAGATGTCCCTATTCAGCTAAGCTCTTACTTCAAGCTTTCTATTTTCTCCTGGGCTATGTCATTTACCTTGGATCTAAACGCTTCCCTGCCTAGTCAGTTACCTTTGATTAGCATTTTGTATAAGCCATTTTAGGAAAACTGTGCTACTATCTGTAACCATCTGTCTTTTCAGAAACACCCTTAGATGCAATATTAAAAGGCCTCCATTTTCCTTGTATTTTATAGATTGGTCTCTAAGCAAAGAATTGTTAACAATCCTGGGTTGCATATAATAAAATAAATGCATTTTAATATATTCTGTGATAAATATATTCTGTTATATGAGTGTCTTTGCAATGTTTAATATGTAGTTGCTCAAGAGTCTGGCTATTAAAAGTATCATGTATAATATCTTTATCAGTAAGAAGTCTCCTTTGAGCTGCCCACTTCTGATTATTGGATTTACAAGAAGCATAAATTAAGTAGCATTTATTTTTATCACTATATCTTTATCTCTTTTAAGTCCAGCAGTTATCCTTTAAAATGTTGCCAACTTGCAATTAATGGCCACAGTCCATGCTCAAAAATATTGGTATCTTACAATAAGGTTTCTGGACTGTTTATTTTATCACCATTGCCAATCATTTATTGATTTTTGTTGTTTTATTATTATTAAAATGGATTAAACTGCAATAGTCTATAATATTCCTACAGAAACAACAATAATAATATAGTATGCCAATACATTAAAACAGCGTAGCTTCTTGGGGAGAACTTGATGAACATGAAGGTCAATACCTAAAAAACTGACCACTGCATAAAGGGGATAAAAATGCCAAATCCAGTCTAAATATCTGGCTGATTGTGCAACCAACCATAAGAAAAACATGCATTACATCCTTGTAATGATATTGATAGACTATACCTGCCCCAAAAAAGTAGAGGCAGAAGTCACACAAAATCATTGAAGAAAGAAGAAAAACATGCATTGGCTGACTACACAAAAGGCAGCCATGAACAAACCTTGATCATCATCATCTTCATTTAATGACCCCATAATCCCTTGCAGGGTGAAGTTTGGGTAACTGAACTGTTTTTTTTTATCGATTTTTTAAAATAAACTTTATTAAACATTAAAAAATATTTACACATTACAAAACATTTAATCAAAAACAATATCAAGACAAAAGAACATATCCAATAAATGCAAAACCTGTACATATACATTTCTAATTGCTTAAACGGTGTGTTCCTATTAGACTATTTTCTAATACTTATATCCTCTATCTGTAATACTCCTATTATATCCTCTATATATTTTCTCTTCCCTATCTATTCACTCACTGGTTTCTATTTTTTGTCCAATTAGACCAGTTTTCCCAAACTGTAAAATATTTTGAGTCTTCCTTATCCTTTAACTTTTGACTGAGTTTATCCATCTCTGTGCAGTTGTAGATCTTCTGAATTATCAACTGAACTGTTTTAATGGCTGGATGCCCTTCTTGTCACCAATGCAGAATTTTGTTCAGCAGATATATTCTCAGTGTGCCCAGGGAGAGAAATATCTGCCTGTACCTAGGATTGAACACATCGCCTCCTGATTGTGAGGCAAGAGCTCCACTGCTAGGCTACTGTACCACTCCCAAGAACAAGCCTTGATACAACTTAAAAATTAGAAATTATTATTTTTTAAATACATTTTTTATTTTTATTTTTGTTTCAACAAACATATCATTGTGTGAACAGTGTGGTTCCAGGGAACAAACATGACAATAATTTCATATTGATACTGTTGACATTCTTGTATAGTTTGATATTAATACAAATTATTAATCTTAATTATTCAATATTCCAAAATTAGAATTTATTGAATGTGCAAGAAACCAACATGAATATAGAAATAGTATAATAAAAAACAAGAATAGACATGGTCAACCTCTACAAAGGATTGAGGGGAAAGTAGATAAGATAAAATCTTACAATGGCTTAAAACTGGGGTGTTAAAAAAAGAATTGAAGTTTTGATTTTGGCTGCTGAAGAGTAAGCTATTCAAATTAATGCAGTCAAGGTCAGAATTGAAAACTCATGAAATGATTCATAGTGCAGATTGTGCAAAGAGGTAGAAGAAACAGTAGATCATATACTCAGCTAATGCAAGAAGTTCATACAAACTCATAAAAATTATCATACATCAGTAATGAAAAATTGGTGGGAAAACAGTTGAAAAAATAAAAAAAATGAGCAAGTTAAAATATTGTGGAATTTCCAATGCAAACTATCTTGGCTCATAATACATCTGATTTAACTGTGGTTGAAAAGAAGAATGTTTGGATAATTGAAGGGTATAGTAGAATATCTGAAGGTATCAATATCTGAAAATTGAAACTGAAAGATTATGAGATAAAACAGCTGTGGTGATTCCAGTGATTATCAGCTCAATGGATGCCATACCCCCAAAATTTGGGTGACACTTGAAAAATCTGTGCCATCATCAAAATCAAATAAATATTGATGCTTTTGAGCTTTCTGGAGTTGGAGAAGACTTCTGAGAATACCATGGATAGCCAAAAAAACACAGAAATGGATCATCAAATAAATCAACTCACAATTATCATTTAAAGTACAAGTGACCAGATCTAAATTATCCTACTTTGGACACATTCTGTAAAGACCTAGCTGTCTAGAGAGGGCTATAATTCTGGGAAAGATGAAAGGAAAAAGAAGGATGACCAGCAGATATTATTGCAATGCTGGAAAACCTAAATGACTAGGTTAGGGACAAATTATCATGGAGAGAATCTATGTATGTGGTCACTAAGAATCTATAATTACTTGATGGCATGCAATCATAAATCATATTTAATTATTGAAGTCATTCAGCAATATGGTTGAGTAACATGATATAGCATCTGTTTCCACAAGTCTAATTGTCTGCCTTTGTAATCTAATATAGCTCTATATTACTGTAAGAAATAAACTTTATTATTTATACAAACTGTAAAATGTTTTATATCTTCTTTGAAATCTGTATCTTGAACTAAATATGATTAAAACTGTAGATGCAATTTCAGTAAATGTGACTCAACGTTTTAAAACTCCCATTAAATCTTTGGGGCAAAATTAATGTTACCAAAATGAGCATTGCATTAAGATTAATGTATATCCTAAGAAAAACAATTATGTTTTGATCCCAAATCACAAGAGAAATTTTGTTGTAGAATAATCTAATTTGAAAACAGCAAGAAAGATGTTTTATTGGAATGCTGGGGATAAACAAGAGATCAAAA
Source organism: Naja naja (assembly GCA_009733165.1). Taxonomy (NCBI): domain Eukaryota; kingdom Metazoa; phylum Chordata; class Lepidosauria; order Squamata; family Elapidae; genus Naja; species Naja naja. The sequence goes on from CM019148.1 coordinate 352,341,293, forward strand.
GTTTAAGTTAGCCAATTTCTAATGGTTGTTTTAAAGACTTTGAGAGATTGCTTGTTGAATATTATTTAGCTATAATGTTTGCCATGGTTACATCACTTTCTGATTACCTTTTGGCTTGTTGGTGTTAACCCACCTCACAGGGGGGAAAGGCCTGTTAGATCATCCTGCTGCAAGAGACTAAAGAACTTGATGAGGTCCTAAAGAAAGCCTATGAGTTTTTCTGAAGATCATGTGGGCAGTTCACCTGAGGAATGAGCATGTGGCAGAGGCCTTAGACCAAGGGTGTCAAACTCACATCGTCATGGCATCGTCACATGATGTATTGCAACTTTTTCTCCCTTCACTAAACCGGGCATGGGCATGGCCAGCATGTGATGTGTCTGGCTCATGGGCTATGAGTTTGACAGCCCTTCCTTAGACCATACTGCCCTTATGGAGTTTTCTGAGCAGCTGTGGGAAATTTATTTATTTGTTTTGAAATGAAGTGTAAGAAGAGAACTTAGAGAATCAGTTGAGGAAAAGAACCAAGTTGACCGAATTTGAGTAAGAACCCATAGTAGGGATTGCATTGTGGCAATATTTCTCCACTCATAGAGTATTGCATCTGCCAGTAGCTGTCTGTTGGTCCTGTTTAAGGGGAAGATCCTTACTGGGGAGAGACAGGCTACAGAACCGTCTATAGGGTTGCTGCAAGGAATATTCTTGCTCTCTGACAAATAAAGTCACCAAGATCACTCAGTTGATTCCAATTGGACATGTCTACTTGAGGTTGTCAAGGGTTGGGGTCTTGTGGGGTTATCTGAAGGACATTTTGGTTATCTGGAATCCAGGTCATTAGCCTGGCTGTTTGTGACATCCCTCCTAGATAGTCAAATTCACCTGGGAGGTGACCTGAAGTTCAAGGCAAGCTTTTGAGTCAAGATACCTAAATCTTGATGTTCAGAGACTGAGGTGGTGCAGAGGAGTACAGGTATGACCTTAGAAAAAATATATGGTGACAGTAAAACAGGAAGAGGAAAGCATGAGAAAGGAATATGTTTTTTTTCTATTTTATTTATTTATTTATTTATTATTTATTATTTGGACTTGTATGCCGCCCCATCTCTGAAGACTTGGGGCAGCTCACAACTAAAAAACAACAACAATAAATAATTTAAAAAGATTAAACTAATTCACAAGCCCAAAAATTACAAAACTAGAATTTACAGTAATTAAAATAATTTAAAAACCCATCCCCCCCAGGGAGGGGTCACAGCCCGGATTGGTTGAACAACCAGGTCTTCAGATCATGGCGGAAGGTGCAGAGGTCAGAGGCCAGGTGGTTCCAGAGGTCAGGGGCCGCGACAGAATAGGCTCATCGCCGGCGGACCGCCAGCCAGCATTGACTTGCTGATGGGACCCCGAGGAGTCCTTGCCTATGTGCTCGCACAGGGCGGTTGGCACTCGATATCGGCAGGAGTCGCTCCCTCAGATATTGAGGACCCGTGTCGTGAAGGACTTTGTATGTTAAAACCATATTTTCACTGCCTTTGGCATAAGAGGGAGGGAAGGGGAAACACTGTTGGACTTTTAAGATGCTGTTAGTAAGCCTATTAAATTCTAGTGAATGAAGGCAAGTATACATGCCCCAGGATAATGTTTGAGGATCCAGTCTGAGTTGGTCACTGGGATAAAAAAGTTTAATTTTCCAAGCATGAACCTGAAAACTTGAAAGAATAAATCTTGGCCCCGGTGACCGACTCAGATTGGATCCTAGAGTTCTACCATTTCTTGTGTATCTATTTCCTGACCTGCCCCATCATGAAGGACTGACAAGTGGAACAAAGTTCACAGTCAGCGTTTATGTCTCATTTTTCTTCACCCTGTATTTTGTAGATCAGTATATTCTCCGTTCATTAAAAAGGATGTTATAGAACTCTGCTTTACAGGCTAATGGTTGAGCTCTTCCACAACTAGCAGATGCTTTACCTTATGCTGAAATGGATAACCTAGAATTCAGTTTTGGTAGATAATAAAAATAGGAGTTAGCTACCCTGTCTTAGCTAACCACCCAGTCAGTCCCTACTCAGCTACAAATCTTCTGTTATGCAGATAACTTTGCCTCTGAAGATGCAGTCACCGTTGTGAATAAAATATCATGATCACTAAAGTGAAACTCTGCCTGACAGATACTAGCCATGAAAGTCTACACCAGGGGTGTCAAACTCGATTTCATTGAGGGCCGCATCAGGTTATGTTTGACTTTGGGGACCCAGAGTGGGCATGGCCAGGGGAGCATGGCCAGTTTGACATCACTCATGTCAAGGTGAGTGCCTGTGGCCTGAGCTGTTGGGCTCCGAGTGTTAGCCTACCTGCCTCAGAAGCCACCAGCATTGATCGTGTGGCTGTGGGGAGTCTCGGTGCTTCTGTGGATGCTGCCGAGTGTGTTGGAGCACCCACCGCTACTCACATGACAAAAGTGGCTTCACCGATCGACCTGCAGATCACATGACTGAGGGGAATCCTGGCCCGATGCTGATGATATCATCAAGGATGGGGGAATACCTTTCAGGCAGCGTTTTAACAGATGACTGGCATGGCAGCTGCAGACTTCCTCGAGAACAGCTGGGGTTTTGGGCAGTGTGATTGGATATATTCCTGTGTCAGGACTCTAACAAATCCACCCCCATTCAAATCATAAGTCTCTTGCTGCATCTCATAGAAAAGAAAATTGATTTATTAGAAGTGGACATGTTGGTGTTGGCTGCATGTAGCCAATACTAAAACACATCATTCATTTCCCCCTTGACCCTGGTCTTCCCCCACTCCCTGGATGTGTATTCTCCAATGGGACACATCCATCCCCAAGAGTCATCAATCATGTCCTCCAGAAATTTTCTTTTGCTCCAGATGATTATCTAGGCACTTAAGGAATGCACTGTTCTTCCCCACTCCCTTTTTCTGGCAGCTAAAAAAACCAAAGGAGTATCTTTTTAGTTGACAGGCTGCACAGAAAGGGTGGATGGGTGGTTAGGGTGAAGCTAGGTAGTAATCTGCAATCAGCAGGCAGAAGTAGGGTTGGGCGGATCATAGGAGATAGGGGCAATTAGAAGGGGTGTGCGGCTGTGACTATAAACAGTGTTGGGAGGCAGCCACTCCCTGCACTAACCTTGATTGGGTTATGGCCGTTCTTGCTGGATGTGGAGTTCATTGTTTACTAATAAACCAGGCTTGTAACATCTGAACCAGCTTGTTTATCTGGATGAATCCTTGACTCCTAGAAGACCAGCTGAGACTATGCCAGCAAAAATGGGCCCCCGAACTCTGTTTTTAGCTGCAATGGCCTCCTGTAGCCCTCTGCCAGTGAAAACGGAGCCCCCCCTAAAAAACTCTGTTTTTACTGGCAGAGGGCTGCAGGAGACCAACACAGCCAAAAACAGAGCTTGGATGGGCCTCTCAAGCTCCATTTTTTACTGGCAGAGCCATGGGCCAGACCTTTGCTGTTTCCAGGGTGGACCCCTGAGCCAGATCTAAACATCTCTGGTATACACCAATACCTTCCTACTAGATAAGCCCCAAAGCAGAACTTATCATGCAATAAAAATACATCGATTAAAGAGTTTCATCTAACTGAGCTCCTTTCTTCGATAATTACTCCCCTCCCTTCAAGTTTGCTGTCTTGGCAAATCTAATACAATCACTAAGATTCAGTATATAGTTTTAAGTTGGCTATGAAACAATAGTAGAGCAAGATACCAAGATACCAAGTGTCTGAGGTTGGGGAAAACTTTAATTAGTCAGAATCTTCTCCTGAACTATTCAGTTAATTCCTCAAGGTTCCGGTACCCGAAATTGGGATTGACAGAAAAGTTGGATCAATAGACTTTTGATTTGATCCAGCAGGAATTGTCTGATATTAGAACATGTACCCAACCACTCCTTAATATCCAGCTATACTATTAGTATCTTCCCTGGAGAGTTTCGAGGGCTAGCACTGTGACTTTCCCTAGGCAAAAAGCTTCCGACACCTTTTGCACAGAATAAACATGTTTCCATAATTATTTTTTGTTCGACTAAGCAGATTCTGCACATTTCATAAGACAAAGCCAAGAACCTTTCACGCTTCACTGGCCATATGTTTGCTGAATCAGCATGGAAATTACTTTCAGCTTTGCTGAACAAGGGGAACAACGTTACCAACCAATGGATTTATTTGTCATTTTGGGATATTTTTTTCCTGACCCACCAAGTTTGGATGGATGAACGAACTGATATTTAGTTCTTGCAGGGTTTTTTTCTACCGAAGTGAAATTTTCATGCTTTGGTCATTTCCTTCATTATATACCATCAATAGAAGCTCCCTGGTATTCAGAAATGTGTCTCTGAGGAACACCACGGTGAAGATAAATGAAATTAGCAAAGTTCTTTATGTAGAACATGGAAGATGGCAGCTGCTGTCTGATTTGTCTCACAGACCTTTGCAATAAAAGGGAGTATTGGTGCTTCATATGAAACAGCCTTCTGCCAAATCAGGCTGGTGCTTCCAAGCATTGTTCATGCCAGGAGCAGTCAAAAAATAAATTGTTAATGAAGTTTCTAGAGAATTAACCCTCTTGTGATTTCCAAAATTTGATAGGGGCTTTTATTTTTCTCTTTTCTCCTTTTCAGAATTCTGGGCCAACATGACACAAACTGCTGTTATGAATGGCTGATTTAAGACTTTCTCTTTCTTCTGCATCCACAGGCTTACTCTACATGGTAATTCAGGTTGTGCATTTTGATTTCCCTTCCCTCTCTCTTTGCTTAGGTTGTTCATGGGTTTGCATTTAGTGAAACAAACCTGTTTTGCTTTGTTTAACTTTCGAAGTTGAACTATCCATTGAGTCATTTGGCTTGGTTTGATTGTCCGTAAACCTGTGGCTTTGGAGCGAGACCAACCTCAACAAAGCTAGTCAAAGTCAAGAGCTCTCTTGGAATCCCTCTCTATTTCTCATGAATATTAGAACAAGGTGAACAAGCTAGAAAGACTTAAGAGGGATCTCTCTAATCAGTGGGATGGATTTTTGAGCTAATTTTGTACCTTGGTGAAGATTTATCTTTCTCTCTTGGCTTTGGATAACCAGAGTGATTTTTCCCCATTTATTTATTTTCTTTTGTTTGTTTTACTGTTTGTGTAAGCTTCTGAATTCTCTGATTTACTGGTCATCTTGTTTCTTTCAGGTCAGTTGTTCATTTTAAAGTTCCTTTTGATTCTTGAGCATGCATTTCATTGACTACTTTTTTAGTTTTGTATTATCTGGAAGACTGATAAAACATCTCCCTTTATGTATTCCATCTGCTTATTTACTTAAAAAATGGATGACCATTACTAATCTATTTTCTTCTGCTTAAAAACTTTTCTTCAGGCGGATATGGAACCATAAATGAGAACCATGAAATATTTAATTTATTTATTCATTTGTTAATTAAATTTGTATGTTGCAAATCATTTAGGCTCTTGGCAGTTTGCAACAAGCAGAACTTCACAATAACAATTAAAATATCCATGAAAAAATAATTAGCTGAAGTCAAACATTTTTAGAATGCCATGAACCATCTAACAGTGATATCTCAACCTCCAAAACAAAACATGCTTGCTTATCAAACTGCAGTTGATGAAACAACTTTAGCACTACCTCATCTACAGTTTATAATCTTGCTGAGATTATCATGGGAAGCCTTGACAAATGCTTTGCTAAATTAAGACATATTATGTTCAAGATTAGTGATTCTGTCAAAAATAAACAAGTCTGACTTGGTGATGACTTATTTTTGACAAACCCATTCTGATTCCTAGTAAGTATACATTATTTTCAAGATGTACAAATAAGAGTTATGGTGGCGCAGTGGTTAGAATGCAGTATCGCAGGTTAACTCTGTTGACTGCCAGGAGTTCAGTCCTGAGCAGCCTTCCATCTTTCCGAGGTTGGTAAAATGAGGTCCCAGATTGTTGGGAGCAATATGAGGACTCTAAACCACTTAAAGAGGGATTAAAGCACTGTTAAGCAGTATATAAGTCTAAGTGCTATTGCTATGATAAGTTTACCACCACCACCACCACCCCAGTACTAATGTCATGATAAGTGTTCTGCTGTTTTCTGGACCTTCCTTCTTTCCTTCTTTCCCTCCCTCCCTCCCTCTTGCCAAATTTTTGAATGTATGCACAGATGCCAGAGAAGCATTTTCTTTGTGCTCAGTATTGGTGTTGCATCAGTACAGGAAACCAAGTGCTGATGTTAAAGGAGAGGAATCATGCATGTCAACTTTATATATTTTGCTCTGAACACCTGTGACAATAATCTCCTTGGGTCTAGCTAATAAATAAATAAATAGCCAAGAGTTTAGGAATAATTGGCTTATTATCCTTAATTCTGTTTACTCCTTTTCCATCTCATTATTAAATTCTGCAACAAAGAGAACTCTGACTGCACAATAATTATCTGCAGGTGTGAATTAGCCAATTATATTTCCTGGCTCTTTAGCAATATGCCCATAACGGTTCACCAAAGAAACCATTAAGGGAACCAAGCAGCACAACATTCTGTGAAGTTCTGTGGGAACGAATTGTTGAAAGAAATATCCTTCTGGGTTCAGTTCCAAGTGGGGAAAAAGACACTGGAAACATGGAGGCTGCTTGGAAAGTTTAATGGTGAACAGGACCACATGGTCTGGAGCTCCAGAGAAAGATGATCACATGCTTGAAGGAGATCAAGAAAAAAAAGGGGCTGAGGTGCTGAGAGTATCTGGGTTTTATAACCTTTGTTGGGATTTGAATTGAAGCTTGTTTCTAATTGGTTGTCAGACTCCCATGAGGGGCAACTCTGTAGGCTGTCCTGAGTTCCAAGCTTGGTTGACCCCGCTGGATGATCTATGCCCTTAAAAGGGCTTTTGGCAATTGCTATAGCTTTACCTGGAGACCTTTCTTATGTAAAGTATTCTGGCTCAGGCCTTAATGGCCCACCCATTAACAAAGGTGGGGTGAGATTCTGCTTCTGGGGTTCTACTCTTTTTAGAAGAAATATTCTGCCTTTTAAATATCTACCAGAATACTTCATTTTTCTAGGAGAGTTGGGTGCCAACTTCCTACAATCCCTCATTTTTTTTTTTCAAAACACGTGAGAGTTTTGACAAAAGATTAAAAGGTGATCAGATCAGGGAGACTTGATGGGTGCTTTTAATTTTTTCTGATGCAAAGGAAAGGCATTGGAAAAAAAAACAGAAAAGGATTCCTTCAGTGGCTCCCAAAAGCTTTCAAAGTCTGGGAAAACTCCTGGTTTTTTTTTTTTTCCAAAACAGTATCCAATTTTTCATGCCAATTAATTTTCAGGTGTTTTGATGTACTTTTTGTGAGCTTACAGTCAGGTTATAAGCACAAGCCTCTACATTCTTCACAGCCTTTAAATTACAGGCTGCCCATTTCTAAGGTTATGGTTACTACCTGCCTAGCTCTTAGTTTCCAGGGTTTGTGAGGCCAAATTGAGATTAGCCAGTGTGCAATCCAGGCTATTTAGTATTTTTAAAGTTACACACAATGAGCCCTGGGACTTGTACTCATGAGGCCCCAGTGCAACATATCTTGCTTTACTGGACAACTGGGCAGCATCATTTGTGAGTCACAGTCAGGACTTGTGGTTTGGAGATCTCTTTTCTGCTATCTCTTCAGAAATTGCCTGAGGGAGGGGTGCCCCTCCCCATGGAATTAGAAAGGAGTTTTGCTTGGGCCTTAGTGCCTCAGAGCAGCAAAATAAAAACAAAACAAAACAAAAACATTTTCTTTTTAAAAGAAGCAAGGGACAGCTTTGTGTGGAAGCAGGTGAAAAAGATAACCTATCTAATTCTAAATGGGTGTCTCTGTGTATGTGCCTGTGTATGCAGCTAGGTTTACAATACAGATAATACAAACATGCTGGACAATTTCCCTCCCACCAGACAGAAGTATAAGGTGTTCAGAACTTGCTGGGCCAGCTACTCTCAAATACAATCATGGGTACATCAAATTGGTTACAATATAAATGATGCAAGAAAGAAAACATTACAATGGGTTTCACATTACAATGAATTTTCAGTTACAATGAATTTCCACCCTCCCTCCATAGTCTTTCTAACTGTCTTCTGGGGATTGAAAAGAGTCTTTTAGTCTTTTACTGGTCCATCTCAGGATCCTTTCCTTCATGTCTCTGGATGGCATAGGCTTGGCCTGGTGGTATGGGTGGTCAGTCAGGCTTGGGAAGGTCTGCCCCACTCTGGTTTGTTGTAATGACCTTCAGTGGAGGCTGGATCCAAACCCAGTTACTGGTTCCAATGGATAGAATGTCTCTAGGGAGTAGCATCTGCTTCCACATGTGGCAGGGCTGAAAGACAAAGAACAAGGGGTCCCTTCCCCTTTTGCTGGTAATTCTACCAGGAAAGGCATTGTAAAAGGATTAGAGAGGGGTTTGGAGATGGCTTGCAGGTATGGTTTCAGGAGAAAGAAAAATAACACATATTGCAGTTACTAAACAGATAAATCAGTTTCAACAAAGTGGAGACACAGCAGATGAGAAAGGAAAAACTGGATTCAAATGCTTCAGGAAAAGGATGAACAGGTAAAATCATTTAAACACATAGTAAATGCAAGGATGAAACTTTTCTTGTAATGAACTTAGAACATTCGTTAATAACCTTGGGTTTTCTTAAAAGCACAGAGAGGAGAGAAAATTTAACTCTGTTCCTCATCCAGTCTAATTGGCCAGATCAGACTGGGAGAAGACAATCTCGTGTTTTTAATTCTTAACAATTTAAAATTAATATCGAAGGGATCAGAGACACTTAACAGTTGCAACAGTTACCTCTAGGACACACAAAGTCTTAGACACACACGCGTCGTGGCACACACATACCCACACACAAGACACAGAGGAAAACAAAACTCTGAGGTTTACACACACACTGATCATTCCCACAATAAATCTCTCAGTTAAATTGGGAAGGCATAAATCTTAAGGAACAAACCACGTGGTAGCATAGAAGATAGAGAAAGAGACACAGAAAGAAAAATTAATAAAAAAAATCCCATGTGATCCTGTTTTTATATTTTGCCCTTTTTAAGTACCTTTATTTAGCACATTGGTCTTCCTGTATCCCTCAGCAAAGCCCATTCCCTATCTATACATTTTGGTTTTTCTTGCTCATGCCAGCTAGGGTCGGCATCTGCCTCATCCCAAGCCTCCAATAGCTCTCCCAGGGGGTTCCATTCCATTCAGGACCCTCGAACTACCGCTTCCCATGTTTCCCGTCCGATGTGGGGTTTCACACTTTGGCTTAGTCGGTCAGCGACCAGTTTCAGACACAAGAACTTCAAGAGCAAGAAAAAGAAAAAAGGTGTCTGAGGGAGACTTTGGTCGTTGCACTTTATGCAACAAAATGAGACACTTAAAAAACTCTCTCTATTCTACAGAATATTTCACAAAGTATCAGCTCCCCTTTTTTAAAAACCACGAGAGACTCTCTCTCTCTCTCTCTCTTTTAGCCAAGGTTTTTGGACTGGGGGTATGCTGCCTGTGCAGACTTCTTTCCTCTCCCAAAAAAAGCCCGTGAGACTCTCTGCCCCCAGATAAGTACTGGTACTCCGTGCCTCTTTCCTTCAGGCCCGTTTAGCGGTTTGGAAGAGCTCAAATCCGGAAAACTTGCTTTCTGTAAGCAAGTACTGGTACTCGATTTAGCATCCAAATTACACTACTTAAACCCCTGGGGTTTGCTTTTGGGATACACTGGACAAAAAAACCAAATTTTTTCTTCCCTCCCTTCAATCATAACCAGCTCGGCTTTTCCTCTTATATACAGAAGGTCTCACACTCTGATGACCTCTCCTTGCTTTTCCTGTCCTGATGGTCATGGCTCTGTAGAGCTAGCAACAGACAAGAGGGCAGCCAGAGGCCAAACAAAGGAATGAGATCCAGCTGCTGTCCAAGGGTGTAGCCGCTCACACACACACACACTCTTCCTCCTTCTCTAACAAAAGGTCCTGTGCTCTGAAACTGTTAAACATAACTTTTCTTTTCAGACAGGAACTTTTTTTTAAATTGAGAATAATAAAACCCTCAAAACGACTCTATAGAGCACTCCACACTAGAACAAGTAGACACAAGGACAGTTTTTCCCCAAACGCCATCAATCTGCTAAACAAATAATTTCCTCAACACCGTCCAACCATTTACAAAGTCTGCACTACTATTACTATTAATCTTCTCATCACTCCCCATCACCCATCCCCTCCCACTTGTGACTGTATGTTGTAACTTTGTCGCTTGTATCCTACGATTTACATTCACTGCTTCCTAGTATAATTTGATTGCTTATTGTACCCTATGACTATCATTAAGTGTTGTACCATATGATTCTTGATTCTTAATGAATGTATCTTTCCTTTTATGTAGACTGAGAGCATATGCACCAAAGACAACTTCCTTGTGAGTCAAATCAGCTTGGCCAATAAAGAGTTATATCTAAGGGGAGATTGTGCTAAGACAAATATATCATTTTACATATAATAACTGTGCCCAGAATTGTGTACACACAGTACTGGAAACAGGATAATATACCATCTGAGGGGACAGTGATAAGAAAGATTTTGAACTTCGTGGAGATGGACAGGCTGACATTAGAGTTAAAAGATAGAGGTGAAACCAGTATTGTTGGGAAATATTTAATAAAAGTATTTTTTTAAAAAAAATGGCCAAGGATTAGAATGCAAATAAGCCAGAAGATGAGAAAGGAACTTTATACTACCAAAATGAGAATAAAATGATAATTCAAGATTGTTATGAAAAGCTATGAGCAAGAAAAGTTTCAGAAGAAAAATTAAACAATATTTGGAAAAAGCGGAATTACCTAAAGTACCAGAAAAGGTAAAACTATGTTAAATGAATGAATATCAATGATGGAATTATCAGAAGTGATCAAGAGACAAAAGAATAATAAAACACCAGGACCAGTTGGGCTGCAGGCAGAATTTTACAAATGGTTACAAGATATTTTAGGCCCATCAATGTTAGAAGTCCATAATGAAGTATTGATTGATGCAAAGGTACCAAATTCGTGGATGAAAGCAAATATTACTTTGATTCCAAAAGATTCAGATTTAATGCAGATAAAAACTATAGGCTCATATCTTGACTGAACACTGACTATAAAACATATGCTTCAATAATGGCAGAGAGTAAAAATTTCTAAATGAATTTATATATTCAGATCAAAATGGCTTTTTTTTTGCCTAAGAAATAGATTAAAACACCATGACAATAATTTTAACTTTAAAGGCAATTTGCCATAAACAAATGGCAAAGGTGATAGAAAATGGAAGTAGGACAGAGAATTTTAATATAAAAGGCACAAGAAAAGGATGTCCACTATCTCCTGTACTATTCATATTGATATTAGAATTGCTAAATATAGATATTAGACAAGAGATAGAAATTAAAGCTATGGAAATAAAAAGGAACAATATAAATTATAGGCATTTGTAGAAGATTTGTTTTTATCTTGGAAAACCCACAATAAAATGGACTCAAACTAATTAGGAAAATAGGAAAGTATGGTGAAGTTGCAGGACTGAAAGGTTAAAAAAAAATCAAAATAATTGTTTACAGATATATAGAAAAAGAGCTAACAAGGAAAATAGGTATACAGATAGTCAAGAAAGTTATAAATTGGCCAACAAATGAAACAAATTTGGTTAAGTGGAAAAATCTACAACTATCATTGATGGAAAGAGTAGCTACCATAAAATTGAATATCCTGCCAAGATTACTATATTTATTCCAAGCAATACCAATAAAACTAGAAAAAAAAATTTTCTTGGGACTCATCAATGGCTAGCAAACAAAAACAGGGAAAAAAGGAAATATATGAAAGGATTTGTGATATAAGTAATACATAAGTTGGTTAAACAAACAGCATGAATATTATTGTTATAAACAGTAATATAATTGATACTAGCTCTCTTGGTAGAACACACAGAGGAAGAAAGATCTCTTTCTCACACACACACAAAGGCATACACACATTTCCCACATTTTTCTGTGCTTTAAATTTAGAATTTGGAGGTACTCACCTTCTTTCCAAGCAGCCTTTGAGCTCAACACTCAAAACCCCTTTAAAACCTTTTTTCCCAAATGGCCAAGGTCCAGGAAAACTCACCCACAGACTCAATGGGTCTGTTTGCCGGCAAGGGAATCTTACCTGGGCCTAGTCCATTGGTTAGGTTAGCTTGAGTCCCATCTGCTTGGGTGCCAATTGTTGAAAGAAATATCCTTCTGGGTTCAGTTCCAAGTGGGGAAAAAGACACTGGAAACATGGAGGCTGCTTGGAAAGTTTAATGGTGAACAGGACCACATGGTCTGGAGCTCCAGAGAAAGATGATCACATGCTTGAAGGAGATCAAGAAAAAAAAGGGCTGAGGTGCTGAGAGTATCTGGGTTTTATAACCTTTGTTGGGATTTGAATTGAAGCTTGTTTCTAATTGGTTGTCAGACTCCCATGAGGGGCAACTCTGTAGGCTGTCCTGAGTTCCAAGCTTGGTTGACCCCCGCTGGATGATCTATGCCCTTAAAAGGGCTTTTGGCAATTGCTATAGCTTTACCTGGAGACCTTTCTTATGTAAAGTATTCTGGCTCAGGCCTTAATGGCCCACCCATTAACAAAGGTGGGGGTGAGATTCTGCTTCTGGGGTTCTACTCTTTTTAGAAGAAATATTCTGCCTTTTAAATATCTACCAGAATACTTCATTTTTCTAGGAGAGTTGGGTGCCAACTTCCTACAGAATCAAGCCATCGCTTGAATAAATTTGAATAAATGAGGTAACATCACAGACTTTTTGCAGAATCTGAGGTTCTTCTAAACACACTTCTGTTTCTGTGGAAACGAAGGAAAGGGAAAGGCACTGGCTTTCCAAGAATGTAGGCAAAGAATCATATTTTCTTGTGGTTTAAAGTGACTTTTTTTTCTATGATAGAAATGTAAGAGTTCCTCTATACAGAAAGAGTGTTAGGGAACAGAGCATAATTTAGAACAAGAGTATGTGATTTGCATGCATAAAAATATATATTTAATTCATGAATTTCTCAGGTAAGAAAGACACCCTTTTCCCAAGCTCCTAGAACAGTGATGGTGAACCTATGGCATGTGTGCCAGAAGTGGCACGCAGAGCCATTTCTGCCAGCATGCAAGAAGTCACCCGGAAGAGCCCCATTTTGCATGCGTGGATGCCCCTTGCCAGCCAACTGACTGTCGGGTATCTGCCATGCATACACGGGGGGAGACACGTGCATGGGACATGCGTGCACATGTGCAGAGGCATGCAGCATGTGGGGGGTTGTATGTGCATGCACAGAGGCATGTGGTGCAGGGGGGTTGCATGTGCATGTGCAGGGGGTGGGGGGAGTCACACATGCATTGCATCATGAGTGCAGGCACGCGAGCGCGCACTTTTGGTATGCAACATGGAAAAGGTTAGCATCACTGTCCTAGAATAAAAGCTGTGCCCAGTGAATCAGTGTGAGACTAAACTCATTGGGAGAGATGAGTGTACAAATTCAGAATAAGGGAAGCTATGCTGGAATGTTGAGAATTCAGATCCAACTTGAACCCTTAGTTTGTTCTGCACTGTTCAATTTTTCAGTTTGGATATCTGAATCAGATCACCAGTTCAAGTCATTCTGATTCAAGAAATCCAAACTGACTCAGGAGAAAACAAAAAATGTGTTGTACATTATGCACAAACGATTCAGAAACATGCCACATGTAATCTAATTTGAGATGCAATCTGGAAAGTTGACTTAATTCTGAAAGTTAATTTTCTCTGTTCTGTGTTTGGTTTGGGGACAGCGGAGTGGAGGTAGATAACCGAGGCATGGATGGCAGCACAGTACTCTTCAGGTTGCTTGGCTTTGCTCTGGGGGATGGGGGAAGATATTTGGGTGGCTTCATGGCTTGAGACATTAAGGAAGAGGGTGGGGCAGGAGGCCCTGAATTCCAGTTGCTGCGACTGAGTTCCAGGTTAGCATACAATGAAATCATCTTCATTCATGATTTCATTGTAGTTCAGGCAGTTGATGTGCTCTGTATAACTAAGAACTGGTTGGGGCTGTAAGAAGAAGTTCATTTCTTGGAACTGTATCCAACTGAGTTTCATGTTTGGCACTAGATGAATGCCCAGGTAACAGAAGTAGGATAATTGCATCTGGGAGGCCCTGATGACTTTCAGAGACTTGGCTATGCATACGACCGAACATGACACCCTGTGATTGAAATAGAACTATAGGGAACAATTGGAGTTGTTGCTGCTGTAATGGCCTCCTTGCAGCATGGCATGGCCTCAGAACTGCTAAATTGTGTTGCTAAGCAGACAGTAGAGTCCCCAAGATTGATGGACACTAATCTGCCCCAGGTGTCATAGAATTCAGGACAATTCAGGAGTTCATAGGCCTTGTGGCAATCATGGACCAGAGTACTGGAAGTGTGACACAGCTCAAAAGTTGAATATTTGGGGCACGGAGGGGGGGAGAAGGAGGACAGAATCTTGGTGTTCACAGAGCTAGATTTTCTTCTTGCAAATACTTCATAGTGGGGTCCTCAGTGCTCTCTGAGCTTACTTGTTTTCTTGCAGATGTTTCATTACCCTGCTACTACTGATGATGTTATGGTAACGAAAAGCTGGGTAATGAAACATCTGCAAGAAAACAACCAAGCTCAGAGAGCAGCAAGGACTCCACATTCAACCCTGAGCTACAAATATTCTCCACTATAAATATTTCATTACCAATCTAGTTTTTTTTTAAATTACATTTATATGCCGCCCTTCTCCGAAGACTCAGGGCGGCTTACAATTTTTTGGGATACAACCCAGTGTGCTCAGCAATAGCCTTCCTTCCATTGTATATGCCTGCTTATTACTAAGCGGCATTTTTACAAAGTCAGCTAATTGCCCCCAACAATCTTGGGTCCTCAATTTACCTACCCTGAGAGGATGGAAGGCTGAGTCAACCTTGAGCCTGGTGGGATTCGAGCCTACAGTAATTGTAGGCAGCTGGATCTTAAGTGCTAGGCATTTAACAGCCTGAGCCACCAAGGCCCCTAGTTAACTTCACCAGTGCTTTCAAGGAAAGGAACAGAATCCCTTGGCTTTTATGTGTGTGGTAGCATATCCTACCTGTCTGAATCAGGACTGTTGTCATTTTTGTGCCTGTGTCTGACTGACTTACCTGGATGTTTCATCTGGTAGACTTACTCATGAGAATGTTACAGTGTAAGTCACCGCCTGCAGTTTCAAAACCCAGAGCAGCAAACAACCTTAATCTTCAACAATACTTGGAGATATAAAGCAATTTCTTACAGTAAGTTCCTCCATTAGGTTTGTGCATTTGCTTCAGACAGAATGGCTAACAAAATTGAACCTAATGGGCTGAAATTGGTTCAGTTCTCATATTTTTCCCTCTTTCAAATGAATGTACAGAAGAGAAACTCATTATGTATTTAGTACTCAGTGGACATGAAGAATAAGTATCATTGAATTTTCACTTCCAGGAGCCTTCCTTGGTGCATGTCAACAAAACTTGATTGGGAATCCTGGCTTTACAGCTGAAAGTTGTGTTACATTTTTCATTTGTGTCTCTCCTACTGGCAGGTTTCTCAGAGGCTGCTGGCTGCTGCCAAGAAATCTTGAAGGAAAGAAACCAAAACGAAATAGAGAAGTGGCCCTATTACTAGCCTGTAATGCTCCTGATGCCTAGAAAGTAAAGTGTAGATCAGTGGTTCTTAACCTGGGCGATATTGCCCCCCAAAGGGCAATTTTGTTTTTCAGGGAGGCGATGGAACGAAAAGGGGCGACGT
The DNA here is from genome assembly GCA_009733165.1 of Naja naja. Classification (NCBI taxonomy): domain Eukaryota; kingdom Metazoa; phylum Chordata; class Lepidosauria; order Squamata; family Elapidae; genus Naja; species Naja naja. The sequence continues at coordinate 352,357,178 of CM019148.1, forward strand.
GGGGGAGAAGGAATGGAAGGGGGGGTGATATGGGGGCAATGGAGTGAGATATATTGGGAGAGAGAGAGAGAGAGAGATCTATATTGGTAGATAGGTAGGTAGACAAAAAGACAGACAGGTAGGTAGATAGGCAGGCAAACAGACAGACCTTTTGGATGGATGGATGGATGGATGGATGGATGGATGGATGGATGGACGGATGGACAGACAGAAAGAATGCGAGAGCGGCAGTACTTTGGGAAAGCGGTGGCGGCGGCTTTTCCCAACATGCTGCCGCATTCGAGGTGCTGGTTCAGGTGCGGTACAACAGTCAATGGGGTGAGCCTGCAGGGCCGGCGCCTCAAACGCCCCCCTGCCGCCTCTTAGCATCCCCAAGGGAGCTGGCAGAGGGGCGCTAAGAGGCGACAGGGGGGCGTTCGAGGTGCTGGCCGGCCCTGCAGGTTCACCCATTGACTAGCACTGCTCCGGAGCCGGTGCCTCCACTGCAGAAGCAGTGGCACGTTACATGCCACCGCAGCCGCGTTTGACGCGCTGCCCACCCGCCACCTCTTAGCGCCCCTCTGACGGCCCCCTTAGGGACACTAAGAGGCAGCAGGGGGGTGATTATGTTGGGGGAGGGGGGTGATGACAACTTCCTCAATGGCTCAAGGGGGCGATTCTTTCAAAAAGATTAAGAACCACTGGTGTAAACAACCACATCCCTATTAGATTATCTAATATCTATTTTAAAAACTATAATGAAATGTGACATGTGCTTGAATGGCAGCAGAGGCAACTGATGCTGAACTAATGCATGGCAGCTTTGAAGGAAGAAAGTAATATAGATCTATGTATAATTCAATGCAGTACTCCAGTTTCTGCAGCCTGTCATAGTTTGCTCATCTATTCTAAGCTTAAAATAGTTTTATGCTAGTATGCTATGCAAAATGTTTCTCATGCAGAATTTTCTATTGTCCGTCTGTCTGTCTGTCTGTCTGTCTGTCTGTCTGTCTGTCTGTCTATCTATCTATCATCTAACTTCATCTGGAAAGCTATGCAATTTGAATATTCTTAAGTCTGAAATAGAGATGGACACAAAACAAAATAATGCATTGTTATTATTATAATTGGCTCAAACTTTCATAATAATAATAATTTATTCGACTTGTATGCTGCCCTTCTCCCTAAGGATTCAGGGTGGAGAACATTAAAACAGAACAAATTTACAATAAAAATCAATTAAATAGAACAAGTCAAATACATTAAAATACATTAAAATAAATGGATAAGCCTTAGTCTGCTTTTCTGCTTTTACATCTGCAACCCCCTGTACTGTTCAGAAAACCTGGACTGAATTAAATTCTGCCCAGTTACAAATACATCCAAAAAGTCTTCAAAGGATTTTTAACCAAAACCATGACTTAAATGCATCAGAACAACAGGGACAACAAAGCACTTAGCACTGATTCATACAAATCAACACATCTTTACCTGGGCTCCTGCAAGATAGAAAGTTGGAATTTCAAATTAGACTAGTCCAGTCTGAGCGCCCTAAAAATCTAGATGACAGGGAAAAAAAGTTAGCTCTTTGCTGCCATCCTGTGCTTGTCACAAGTAATGCAACTCATACGTTTCTGCAGTTTTCTTGGCAAGATACAGAATTGCCATTGCTTCTTTCTTTCTTTCTTTTATTTATTTGATTTGTCAATCACTTACAAGATAATAGGTATAAGTATAAACATAGTTATGAATACATGGAATGGATACATATAAGACAAATAAAAATAAAAATAATCAATAGGACAGGGATGGTAGGCACGTTGGTGCACTTATGCACGCCCCCTACAGACCTTTAGGGAAGGGGTGAGGTCAATAGTAGACAGTCTAAGGTTAAAGTTTTTGGGGTTTGGGGAAGAAACCACAGAGTCGGGTAGCGTATTCCAGACATTGACCACTCTGTTGCTGAAGTCGTATTTCCTGCAATCAAGTCTGGTGCGGTTAACCTTGAGTTTGTATCTATTGTGTGCTCTTGTATTGTTATGGTTGAAGCTGAAGTATTCATTGACAGGTAGGACATTGCAATGTATGATTTTATATACTATATTTAGATCGGACCAAAGGCGGCGTAGTTCTAGGTTTTCTAGGTCTAGAATTTCAAATCTGGTGGCATAAGGTATACTGCAAAGAGTAGAGGAATGGAGAACTCTTCTTGTGAAATATTTCTGGACTTTCTCAACTGTGTTAATATCAGATACTTAATGTAGGTTCCAGACTGATGAGCTGTATTCGAGAATTGGTCTAGCAAATGTTTTGTATGCTCTAGTTAGTAATGTAATATTACCAGAGAAAAAGCTACGTAAGATTAGGTTAACAACTCTTAATGCTTTTTTGGCTATGTAGTTACAGTGGGCTCTAGCACTTAGATCATTAGAGATGAGTACTCCAAGATCCTTGACAGAGTTTGGATCATCAACAAGGTCTTGACTATTCAGCCTGTATTTTATTTTCTGATATTTTTTTTGCCAATATGTAAGACAGAACATTTATTTGTTGAGATTGCCATTTGTTTGACCATTCTGATACAGAGTCGAGGTCTTTTTGAAGGGTAGCAGTATTGTCTGTGGTGTTGAATAGCTTTACATCATCAGCGAAGAGAACACAGTTGCTCTTAATAGGATCACAGAGGTCATTTAGGTAGAGTATGAAGAGAGTTGGTCCTAGAACACTGGCTTGGGGGACACCACTGTTGACAGGTATAGAATTTGATAGGACACTCCCAATTTTGACCATTTGTTGTCTGTTTGACAGGAATGCTTCTATCCAGTTATGCAGATGTCCAGAGAGACCATAAGATTTTAGTTTTAGGAGTAGTTTGTTGTGTACCACTGAATCAAAGGCTTTACAGAAGTCTATGTAGACTGCTTTGCCCTGATGGAGTTGTGTAGTCCATATGTTTTTGCAGTGTAAGAGTTGCAGATTACAGGATAGTTTTTTTCTGAAACCAAATTGTTTATTAGAGAGTAGGTTGTTTGTCTCTAAGTGGAGGATAATGGATTGGTTAATAATTGATTCCATGACTTTACAGGTGACGCAGCATAAAGAGATTGGTCTGTAATTTTCAACTAGGTTGGGGTCTCCCTTTTTGAAGATGGGGGGTTGACTGTGGCTTGTGACCAAAGTTTTGGCAAGGAGCTGGTCCTGAAAGATTTTTCAAAGATTATGCTTAGAGGTTCAGCTATGGCACTGGATAGCTTTTTTAAGAAGTAGGCACATATTCCGTCTGGTCCAATAGATAGAGATGGTTTTAGATTGCGTAGTGCTTCTTCAATATTGTCTTCTGTAAAATCTATATTGTAGATTGTAGAAATGTATATTATAGATCATTGTAGTTGTCTGTGGTTCGACTAGGAAAAACTGGGCATGATCCATTGCTGTTTACAAATACTGAGCCAAAGAATGTGTTAAAGAGGTTGGTTTTAATGGTGTCATCATTGCAGTCTTTTCCATTAGGTCCTTTCAGGGGTGGGATGGACCTTGAGTCTTTTAGTTTGTTGTTTACAAAATTGTAGAAAGCGTGGGTGGAATTGGTGCATAGAAGGTTTTCCTTTTGTTTAATGTTATAATTGGTGCATTCAGTCTTTATTTGGTGGCATAAATTTTTGTATCGGCTTTTGAAGTTGGCAACGTGACCAGATTTGTTTTTCTGCCAAAGTGATCTCTTTTTGGATTGAAGTTTCCTTATTGTTATGGGTAATCTGGGTTTTTTTGGTTTTGGGAGTTGTTATTGGTACATATTGGGGGTCCTCCTGGACGCGCGGCTCCAGTTGGAGGAGCAGGTGGGGGCCGTTGCCAGAGGGGCCTTTGCCCAGGTCCGGCTGGTTCTCCAGCTTCTCCCGTTTCTGGACCGAGATGCCCTGCGTACAGTCACTCATGCCCTTGTTACCTCGCGACTTGACTACCGCAATGCTCTCTATTTAGGACTGCCCTTGCACACCATCCGGAGGTTGCAGCTGGTGCAGAATGCTGCCACGCAGGTTGTGATGGGAGTTACCCGATTCTCCCATATTACCCCTCCTCGCGGCTTGCATTGGTTGCCGGTTGCGCTCCGGGTGAGGTTCAAGGTTTTGGCTTTATCATTCAAAGTCCTACACGACATGGGTCCACAATATTTAAGGGAGCGCCTCCTACTGATATCGGGGACCAACCACCCTGTACGGGCACACAGGAAGGGGCTCCTTGGGGTCCCGTCGGCAAGCCAATGTCAGCTGGCGGTCCCCCGACGGCGAGCCTACTCTGTGGCGGCCCCCGACTTATGGAATCAACTGCCTCTGGACCTCCGCCTGGCCCCTGACCTCCGCACCTTCTGCCACAATTTGAAGACCTGGCTATTTGACCAAGTCGGGCTGTGATTACCTTACCGGGGGTGTGGGACGGTTTTAATTTTTAATTCGGTTTTATTGGACCTTATAGTGATTTAATTTCTTTTAATTATTTATTGTATCTGTATGTTTTAATTGTGAGCTGCCCCGAGTCTTCGGAGATGGGGCAGCATATAAGTCCAATAAAATAAAATAAAATAAAATAAATATAGTTTGATGACTCTTTTGACTTCAATTAAAAATATGCTGTAATGGTCTTCAACAGTATTGCATCCAGTGAATAGAAATTGCCAATCAAGGGATGAGAGATTGTTGTCTATAAGATCATAGTTGCCTTTTTTTGAAGTTATAATTGGGGATCACATTGTTGTGTTGATTTTTGTGTGGACATATGTTGAGACAAAAGTCAATCATGCTGTGGTCACTGTTGGAAAAGGGTTCTTTAATTTGTATTCAGTAAATTGAATTCAACTACTGCAGAAGATGAGATCGAGGCAGTTGTTGAGTCTAGTATTGTTGGTTACTAGTTGTTCCAGTCCCAGATTTGTTACAGCATTGTAGAAGGTTGCATGTATGGGTTCAGTTTTACATTCGTTTAGGGTCCAGTTAATGTGAGGTAGATTGAAGTCACCAAGAAAGATAAAAGTGTGTGGGCAGGAAGTTGCCCATGTTAGTAGTGAATTTAGCTTGTTTACATGTTCAGTGTCATAATCAGGGGCTCTGTAACATAGTAAGAATCGAAATGTGATATTTAAGGACAGTTCACAGATGATGGTCTCAGGAAGAGCAAGCTCCTGGGTAACTTGGATGTTTTTTAGATGTAAGGACTTTTTATAGAAGATAGCAACGCCACCTCCTCTATGGATTTCACAATCTGATTGGTAAACATCTCTTACTGTGGTAATGGAGTCAGGGAGAGATTCATTGAGCCATGTTTCACAGACAAATATGATGTCGAATTTAGCCATATTTAGTAATAGGAGAAATTCAGGTATTTTATTCACAAGGCTTCTTGCATTGAGTAGTTTGCATTTAAGGCCAGTTGTAGTTGGAATTGAGGTAGTTAGGGGCGTGTGTGCCTAGTTTTGAGTGATGGTGGGTTGGATGAGGTAGGGTTGGATGCTGGGTTGTGAGTTGTGTGACTTACTTTTGATACAATCAGCGCAGTAGTCAATGTACAGGTCCTTCTCTCCATTGTCTATACGTCTTTTGAATTCATTGCAGGGTTCTTCCAAGGGCTCAGAGAAAGTGACTGGCCTAGGGCCACCCAGCTTGATTTGTACCTAAGGCAGAATTAGAACTCACAGCCTCCTGGTTTCTAGCCTGCTGTGAAATTCTTGGCTTGCCTGTAATAATAATTCTGTATGTTTTGCCTTCTTGAGCAACTTATTCTGCCATCTTGAGCAAAGGAACACATTTGGGGGTGCGGAATGAGTTGATGCCTAAGCAGAGTGGAGTGGAGTGCCTAAGCATCAACTTCACTTAATTGTTTGATCTTGGACAAGCAAGGGGGTAAAGCCAGGATAAAAATTAAATTTAACTCTCCTGAAAGCAAAGCTTAGTGAAAGTGAAGTGAGCTTTAAATATAAGGGGGTCACTTTTCCCCAGGTAATTAATCATTTTTCTTTTCTGTTGTTGGCAAAATTGCAAGTAAGCAGCAGGGGGACTTTGGAGAGGCTCTGTAGACCAAATCAAAGCTGAGAATGGTTGCCTCTGGCCTTGGGGCTTCCAATTCTGTACCTTTGAACTTTGCTGTCAGTATAGGGCTAATGCTCACCAGAGTCCAATGTCTCATCCATACTTTAATTCCTATTAAAATACTATCTCATGCCTTGAAATGAATCAATGACAAAGAAAAATATGGGGGCAGCTGGACCAGAGTGTATCCTCTCAAAGACTAACTTTTTGAAACTTTCCTCATCCCTTGCAGATACTTTTCAGATAGAAATCACCACCTTTGGGGGTAGTTATTTAGTATCCTATGACTATCATTAAGTGTTAGAATAGAATAGAATAGAATAGAATAGAATAGAATAGAATAGAATAGAATAGAATAACAGAGTTGGAAGGGACCTTGGAAGTCTTCTAGTCCAACCCTCTGCCTAGGCAGGAAACTCTACACCACTTCAGACAAATGGTTATCCAACATATTTAAAAAAAAACTTCCAGTGTTGCATTCACAACTTTTGGAGGCAAGTTATTCCACTGATTAATTGTTCTAACTGTCAGAAAATTTCTCCTTAGCTCTAAGTTGCTTCTCTCCTTGATTAGTTTCCACCCATTGCTTCTTGTTCTGCCCTCAGGTGCTTTGGAGAATAGCTTGACTCCCTCTTCTTTGGGGCAGCCCCTGAGATATTGGAAGACTGCTATCATGTCACTCCTAGACCTTCTTTTCATTAGACTAGGCATACCCAGTTCCTGCAACCGTTCTTCATATGTTTTAGCCTCCAGTCCCTTAATCATCTTTGTTGCTCTTCTCTGCACTCTTCCTAGAGTCTCAACATCTTTTTTACATTGTGGTGACCAAAACTGGATGCAGTATTGCATGTGTGGCCTTACCAAGGCATTATAAAGTGATATTAACACTTCACATGATCTTGATTCTATCCCTCTGTTTATACAGCCTAGAACTGTGTTGACTTTTTTGGCAGCAGCTGCACACTGCTGGCTCATACTTATCTTATTTTGTATAAGATTATATTGTATCTTATGATTCATGATGAATGCATTTATGATGACTATGATCATGATTTTTCACTTATATCTTTTATGTACACTGAGAGCTTATGCGCTGAAGAAAAATTCCTGGTGTGTGTCCAATCAAACCTGGCCAATAAAGAATTCTATTCTATATTCTATTCTATTCTGTTCTTTTCTATTCTATTTTACAGATTTTGTGATGAAAGGAAGTTAGATTAGAATTCAGGGGTGGGGAACTATGACCCCTTCATGACCTATGGATTCAGCATGGCTGGTTCAGGAATTCGGGGAGTTGAAGTCCACAGATAAAGGTGCCATAGTTTCCCACTCCTGGATTAGATTAACTATACAGTCCCTTCTGTCTCATGTATGCATTAATGGGATTAACTTCTGTGTTTGTTTGCAGTTGTTTATTTAGAAATAGATTTACCCCTGAAATCCTAATGGAGCTCAGCAGCTCAGGAGATCTTTAGGAGGACAGCCAATCAGTTGCCATGGAGCTTACCCAAGCTTTAAAGAAGTGAACCTGCCAAACCCATTGGCCTTAGCAAAGTCTTTCTATGAGATTTCTTTTGCTTTCTTTGTTGGCATCACTCAAGAGAGAAAAAAACCCATTTTATTTTAGTATAAACACCATAGGAGATAAAGGATGGTGAATGTATGTACAAATTGATGGCTAACTGGATTCAATCCATCCATGAAAAGGAGTGCAGAAAATCAATGTTTTGCCTCATTTCTCACATCAATGCTCTGTTGGGAAGGCTCGAATCTAACAGGACAGGAAGGGTGAGTGCTCTGATTTGCCTAGTTGGCTTCTTTCAGATTATAAAGCTATACTTTGCTTGACTAAGACAACTATAGTAGGCAGGATCTGAATAGCATATGAATCTCAGGCCTCTGTTAAACAGATGAGTTAAGGGGATGTCCATCAGTTCTTGAATCCACCAAAAATATTCTGGCAAAAATTGTACTGCTCCATTATCAGTCCTATTCTAGCAAAGTAATGAGGATGGAAAATGATGGTATCCTTACTCAAGTTACTATAATATTTGTTTTTCAGCAGCTCGCATCTATACAGGTCATTGCCCTCTATCCTGGAGATTATTCCACCCTTGAAAGTAATTATATACTGTATGCAAAAGCAAAATCAGGTCTAGGACTCTTTCTCTCTTGGCCTGAACAAGAGCATGGACTTGTTTTGGTAATTGCTTGTTTTTGCCACATCCTTATGATGTTGCCTTCATCCAGGGGTGGGAGTTTACCAGTTCACACCTATTCACTAGAACAGGTTGTTAACATTCTAAGCAGTTTGGAGAACTGGTTGTTAGAAGAAATTATTGGCCTAATCCTGTAAGGAAGGCAGGAAGGAAACATTCTGGTGTTGCTTACAGAAACTGCCTCTCCATTAACCCTTATTACGTTCTTGGCAGGACTAGACTTCCTGTCTCTGGAACTTCTCTGGAGTTTTTTTCACTTCCTTTGCTGGTACTTTGCTTGTGTGGAGTGACCATTCAAAGTTACAATGGCACTGAAAAAAGTGACTTATGATCATTTTTCACACTTACAACTGTTGCAGCATCCCCACAGTTATGAGAGGCCAGGCAAGGAGATGCATGCCTCGATGTGAGTGATATTGAGTTGGCCACACCCAGCCAATAACATGACGACCAAGCCATGTCCACCCAGTCACATGATCACCAAGCCATGCCCACCACCAAAGTCACGCCCACAGAACCAGTTGTTAAAAAATTTGAATCCCACTTCTGCCTTCATCTCTCCTTAATTCACATCTGAAGCAGTTTGAGATCATCCTTATTTATTACAGATCTGAAGAAGCTTATTGGATGAGAAGTGAAATGTCTTCAAGGAAAAACAAAGAAAATCCAGTTGCCATTTGAAAAAAAATACCTTTAGAACAACCATGACTTGCATGACTAAGAATATCCAGACACTTATTTATAAAATTACACTTTTAAAATTACATTTAACTTTTTTCCCCATGCAACTCCTGCTGTGGCTAAAATCTGCCATGCTACATTGCCCTTTTAAGAATAATGTGGTTATGGGTTGGGATTTTCCCAGCTCCCATTGTCCATATTTATTTATTTTTATTTATTTGTATCCCACCTTCATTATTTTTACGAATAACTCAAGGTTGCAAACATATCAAATCCACTTTCCTTCTCCTATTATCTCTACAATAATAACCCTGTGAGGTAAGTTGGGCTGAGAGAGAATGACTGGCCCAAGGACAACCTGCTGACTTTTATGGCTAAGGTGGGACTAGAACTCAGTCTCATGCTTCCAAGCTTCCCCGCCCCCAATCTAGTCATGGTGATTGTCCTCAATGAGCCTTTTGGATTGGGTTACAGGGAAAAATAGACCTCTGACTTCAATGGAGGCATCTACCCATACAATGCTTGACCAAGACTTGTGCTTATTAAATTTAGCATGATAAGATACCCATATTCTGTTCAACATCGGTTGCTAGAATTTTCACCATTACAGATTTTCTCTTGCTTTGTGACAATAGATTTCATACATTTGGATGAAAACTGCAACTGATGCTCTGATCCTCAGTGTTTCCTGGACCGGTAGGAGTTGCAGTTCCACGGTTGTTTCTGCAATGCCCCTGGTTGGTGGGTGGGTGTGACTTAACCCAGCCTGTTCCCATTCTAGGAGTTCAGTTCTGATTTCAGAGTATTCAGTACAGAAGTGACCTCAATAAAGATGATGGCAAATCCCTGAAATGTCTTGCAAAGCATTTGGGATCTGAGGCATATCATCATCTCTCCTTGAATGACTGGGGCAATTTCATGAATTACTGATTGAATCACAGTTTCTCATCAGCTCCAATTTAAATGCATCATTAAAACCATGAATTTACAGCAATTTCCTGCATCAAACAAGCAACGGGTAAATATCAAGCTCCAGCCTGCTCCTAAGCATTGTGGTTGACCTTTGTGTCTAAATGATCAACTTTAGTGCTAAAATGCATTGACAAATGGGAAGTTCTGATGGTTAGGATATTTTTTTTACAGTCCAAAAGTGCTGGATATAGCACACTACTTCCTGGTCCATGCTTACTGTATAGTCTGTAAAGACACCCAGATGATTCCTACTACTATGGCACCAAGCCAGGTTTTGCCTATCTTGTACCTGTATATCATTTTTCCCCTTTCTACATTCAGAATACTACATTTCTTACTGTTATCCAACATTTCATAGGATACAGCCCAATGATCCAGTCTATCCAGATCCCTGTGAACTTTGAGCCTATCACCTGAGATGTAAACATTGTGTAAGCTGCCTCAAGTCACCATGGGCGAATAGGCGGCAATATTAAATAAATAAATAAATAAATAAATAAATAAATAAATAAATAAATAAATAAATAAATATAAATTCACTTTGTTCCCTTCCCCATGATTATTTCTTCACTGAAAATTGTACAGCTTCAAGCAGCTCCTTCCTTTAAACACACTTTCTCTCTGAAAAATAAAGGGTAGAAGCTAACTGAGTTGTTAAGTTTTGCATACCATTAGATCAGATTCCTACTCACAGGAATACTTACACATACACACGCACTTCCAGAATACTACAACATACAACAAGAAGAACTGCTGATGACTCTAAGTGATATGATAGTCTTCCAGTACTTGAAGGGCTGTCACAGAGAAGAGGGGCTCAACCAGAGGTGGTATTCAGCAGGTTCTGACCAGTTCTGGAGAACCATCAGCAGAAATTTTGAGAAGTTCGGAGAACCAGCAAATACCACCTCTGACTGGAGATTGTACAGTATCCTTCCCCTGCCATGCCCACCAAGCCATGCCCACAAAACCAGTATTAAAAAGTTTAAATCCCACCACTGGGCTCAACCTATTTTACAAAGTACCTGAGGGCAGGACAAGAAGAACATTAAAGAGAAGAAATTTCCTGACTGTAGGAATAACTAATCAGTGGAATGGCTTACCTCTAGAAGTGGTGGATGCTCCATCACTGGGAGCTTTCAAGAAGAGCCAATTTTCCAGAATGGTATAGGCTCTCCTGCTTGAGCAGCCAGTAGGTCTAGATGACCTCCAAAGTCCCTTTCTATGTTCTATTATTTATAAGCCTTCTCATCCTTAATAATGCTGTTTTGTCACCAGGAAGGCTAAGCATCAGGTGACACTAGGCAAAGTAAGTGGATGAGAACTTCTGGGGGGCAATGGGAAGGATGCTGTGGAAGATGGGAATTGCCATAGGTAAGTGCTATGGAGCGCAGGTATGTGTGTGTGCGTGCATGCAAGGGTGGTGGGGTGCAATGGAGTTGAGTCTCACTGCCATTGTCACAAAGAAACAAACTTCTGTGACTTTCCTTTAGTTACTTGTCCATTAGCCCTAGAAGAAAAATATCTGGTTTCAATTGTACTTTAATTTTTAACATCTTCTGGATTAATATTTGTACCTTTTTTTTTTGCTTTTTTTTACATGTCCACAAAAAATGATAAAATGCCTTTTCATGTTCTTCATATTTCCAGCAAAGATTCAAAGCACCTTTATATATTCTGGACAATTTCTCTCCTGACAAATACCAACAATACATCATTTCATAAAAGTCCTCTTTAAAGCTAGAACATAATGTAAATTTCAATTCTTTCAGCCACATATTTTCACATTGTTCCATTTGTATAATATAACCAAAGTTTTTAGCTTATTTTATCATACATTCTTTCATTTGTTCTTCTGATTCATATTTCAACAAAAGTTTAAACATTTTAGTTAATCAATAGAACATAATTTTATTTCAGAGTCTTACAATATAAAACCTTTTATCCATTTTGAATCTTTCTAATAATTGTACATAAAAAAAGACATTGATAAGTATAGTCTTCTGTTGTCAAATCTTCTCTTCATTTTGTTTTGCAGTTCCCTTGAGAAAAGTTTAGTACATCTCAGCAAGTTAACAATTTGTCTTTACTTACCATTCCTTGTCAATAAATTCCTTCTTGTGCTAAAAGCCAAAAGATGATTTCAGGAGAAACCTAAGTTTGTATTTATTTATTTATTTATTTATTAATGGGACTTATATGCCGCCCCATCTCCGAAGACTCACTTACAATAAAACAACAGCAACAATAAATAATTTAAAAGCAAATTAAACTAAAATAAGCCCCATTACAATTACAGTACACCCATAAAATCCCTTAAAACTATCCCATAAAACCATCCCGTCCCAGAAAATCACAACCCGGATTGGTTAAACAACCAGGTCTTCAAGTCATGGTGGAAGGTGCGGAGGTCAGGGGCCAGACTCCAGCCAGAGGTCTTATAGAATAGGCAGCCAGCCGGCATTGGCCAGCCGATGGGACCCCAAGAGTCCCCTATGTGCTCGCACAGGGCGGTTGGCATTTGATGTCGGCAGGAGCCGCTCCCTTAAATATTGGGGACCCATGTCATGAAGGACTTTGAATGTTAACACTAAAACCTTGAATCTCACCGGGCGCAACCGGTAGCCAATGAAGGCAGCGCGGAGGGGTAACATGGGAGAACCGGAAACTCCCATCACCACCAGCGCCGCATTCTGCACCAGCTGCAATCTCGGATGGTATGCAAGGGCAGTCCTAAATAGAAGCGTTGCAGTAGTCGAGTCTGGAGGTAACAAGGGCATGAGTAACCGTCGCGCAGGGCATCCCGGTCCAGAAAAGGGCGCAGCTGGCGAACCAGACGAAGCTGGGCAAAGGCCCCTGGCGGCGGCCCCCACCTGCTCCTCCAACCGGAGCCGAGCATCCAGGAGGACCCCCTATCCACAGGGGGTAATACCACTCCCTATGGCCAAAGATGGACACTCCAAACTGGACCGAGATGCGTGCAGAGCCACTCAGTCTTGGCGGGTTGAGGCGAAGCATGTTTCCGTTCATCCAAATCCGTGCGCATCCAGACACTGGGTCATCAGGGAGAGGGCATCACCGATCTGGTTCGGGTGAAATGTACAGCTGAGTATCATCAGCGTACTGATGGAAACTCACCCCAAAACCACGGATGATCTCACCCAGCGGTTTCATGTAGATGTTAAATAGCAGGGGAGAGACCGACCCCTGAGGACCCCACAAGAGAGCACCCTCGAGGTAGACCTCTGCCCCCCCGCCAACACTGACTGCGATCGCCCCGAGAGGTAGGAGGTGAACCACTTAGCATATTCCATATGCTAAGAATGTCCCACCTGCCATAATGATTTTTAAAATCTACATTAACCTTAGCTTGGTCATGCCATGAATATCCATTCCACCCAAGTCTATAATCATATTCGATCGCCTGTGCGAGCTCATAGGCAAGGACTCCTTGGGGTCCCGGCGGCCAATGCCGTCTGGCGGTTCCCGACGAGCCTTTTCTGTCGCCCTGACCTTTGGAATCAACTGCCTTTGGAGCTCCGCCTGACCCCTGACCTCCGCACCTTTAGCGAGTTGAAGACCTGGTTATTTGACCAACCGGCTGTGACCCTTTGGGGAGGGTTGCTTTTAATCATTTTATAAATGTTTGAACTTATAATTTAATCTAATTGTTTTTTAATGTATTTATTGTCTCTTGTTTTTTGTTGTAAGCCTGAGTCTTGAGATGGGGTGACATATAAGTTCAAATAATAAATAAATAAATAAATAAATAAATATTCTTCTAACTCCAATAGTCTTTTATTCCTTAACAACACCCGCCCTTTCATTCAAACTAAAAAACACTCAGCAAAGTATAACTTCAAACCTGATAGACCCAATCCTCCTCTTTCCTTTGCATTCTGTAGCAACTTAACAGAATAAAAAAAAAGTTGGAAGGGACTTGGAGGTCTTCTAGACCAACTCCTGCTCAAGCAGGAAACCCTATACCATTTCAGTCCAACCTTTTCTTTAAAAACCTCCAGTGTTGGAGCACCCACAATTTCTAGAGATAAGTTCCACTGAGTAATTGTTCTAACTATCAAGAAATGTCCCCTTAGTTCTATGTTGATTCTTCCCTTGATTAGTTTCCATCCATTGCTTCTTATTGTGCCTTCAGATGCTTTGGAGAATAGCTTGACTCCCTCTTCTTTGTGACAAGCCCTTATATTGGAACAGTGCTATCATGTCACCCCAGTTCTTCTTTTTATTAAACTAGATCCAATTCCTGCAACCGTTTTTTCATATACTTTTAGCCTCCAGTCCCCTAATCATTTTTGTTGCTCTTCTCTGCACTCTTTCTAGAGACTCAACATCTTTTTAATATTGTGGTGACCAAAAGGATGCTGTGGTCTTACCAAGGCATTATAAAATAGTATTAATATGTTGCATGATCTTGATTCTATCCCTCTATTAATGCAAGCTAAGATTGCATTAGCTTTTTTTGCACATATTTAACATATTTAGCTCATGTTTTTTTTTACTTTGCCATATAAATTTAGATATATCTTTCTGGCATTGTTTAAGTGGTACATCACATACATTGTCAAAACAGGTATTGTCTGTAACAAAAATAACATTCTGGATAAAACATTCATATTAATCACAGTAATTCTACCCAGCAGCAACAATTGTATTTTATCTCATCTTGATATATCTCTTCTAATCTCATTCCATGTCTTAATATAGCTGTTTTGGAACAACATACAATTTGTATTTATCATGCTATACCCAAGTATTTCAACTTCAATTTTAAAACTCATTTTATTCATCTGTTCAGTTCAATGTTGTATCTTTAGGGTTTTTTCCTTAACATCTACTGTAAGTCTTCTGTTTGTTCTTGAAACATGCTAATGCCCCAAATTCTTTTAATGTAGTCATTAAAAGTCAAATTCCTTTTAAATTCATTTTCTGCCAAAACCAGAACATAGTCATCTGCAAAAGTCTTAAGTTATATGTTTTAAGTCTTTTTAAATCTTTATGCCCAGCATCCTCTCATCTCTCCTTCTTCCTTCATGTATCTCACATGGTTCGGTTAAATCTCCCTTAATAATTATTTGTGCTATTTGTGAGATTTCACCCAGTTTATAAAATTATCTCCAATCTTTGTATCTTTCAAAATCATAAACAAAAAAATCCAATTTGGATCATCAAAAGCCTTCTCTGGATCTAAAGAGATCAAGGCAGCTTGGTTTTTATTATGTTGCTTCAAATATTCTAAGATATTCAACACAATCCTAATGTTGTTCTACATATGTCTTTTGGGTAGAAACCACAATGATCCTCATGATTAAATTCTTCTAAATTATTATTATAATTTACATGTATAATTTAAAATAATTCTAAACAGCTTATAACTTGTAAATTGCTGAGAATCACCTTATAGGGGAGATGGGTGGCGTCAACATTTAATAAAAACCAACAAACACACAAATAATCAAATGAATAAATAAATCATTATTCTTTAAAGATATTGGTCTATAATTTTGCTGAAGTTCTTCTCCCTCTTTAGATATTAATACTGTGAATCTATCCAAGTCTCTGATGACTTTCCCCCTTGTAAAACAGAGTACATTGCATTTTGTAAGGATTGTAAGAAATTGTCCTCAAAACATTTTGCAATACAAACTTGAGAATCCATCTGGTTCAGAAGAAAGATCTGTTCTCAATTTTTCATTTGATCACATTTGGCCCCAAAATAATCTGGGATGAATGATAAGGTGAATTCTGCACAGAATATCCTTGTGAGTGAACCCACACTAAAGGTGCATTTACTAAAACTGGAAAAGATGCTTAATTGTACAATTACCAAGGACAACAATAATGATCATGAAAATCACAAAATACAAAGAAACGAAAATAGAAGTAGAACAACTGTGTCAAAAGAAAGCATAGTACCAATAGTGATAGGTGCAATGGGGCAATCCCAAAATAATTGGAGCACTGCTTGAATACCATTGGTATTGACAAAATCACTATCTGTCAATTGAAAAGGGTAGTTTTACTTGGAAGACCTTACATCCCATGACAATTTCTGTAATGGTATCAAACAACATTTGCCTAACCCAGGTACTTGGGAAGATCTTGATAGGTGGATAAAAATGCCAAATCCAGTCAAAAAACCTGTCTGACTATATGAAGAACCATAATAATAATGACTTGGAATAGCTTACATCCTGTGACAATATCTATAACACCAGCACATATCAACATCTACTTATATTCCAGGTCCTTGGGAAGGACTTGATAGGCAGACAAAAATGCCAAATCTAATCTGAACATCTGGCTGACTGCAACGAACCATAATAATACAAAATGTAGCTGCCCACTTTATTATACTCTGGAGACTTACAAAATCCAGAAGCGATAAAAATAAGTAAAGTACTGTACATAACACATATAAATATGTAGCTCAGACTAAAGATAATCCATATCCATAGCATAAGAACCCCACAGATATATCAATAAACCCATTAACCATTGGCTGATACAGAGCCAAGTTTCAAGGGCTTTTATTTTCTCAGGTGTAAGGGTGCCATACATATTTCAAGAGGATTGGGACAACAGAGAGGACGTTTTCTCAACTATGACCATCCTAGACCAAGCTAAAAATACTGTGGAATTTCTAGAAGCCTGGCACTCTGAGAAATCAGCCATCAATAGACAATAGACATTAACAACATCTATAGACTATGCAAAAGAGACTATCACCCAGCCCAAAAAAGAACAAAAATACGCAAGCACCTCTCCACCAGCTCCTCCATCATCACTCACATCAGCAGAGGTTAACTCCAAGACCAACAATCAAGTAAGCAACACCCCAAAGAAACTTCCAAAGAGCAAACAGTAAACAGCCCAACCAAAGAATCTCTAAGACCCCTCCCACCAACACTGACAGGGCAAGCCACCAGAATATAAACTGACACTGAAACAGCACTCATTATTAGATGTTACCTAGTTTGGGTAATGACATGTCTGCAAGAAAACAAGCAAGCTCAGAGTGCACCAAGGACCCCTCATGTCAATCCTGAGCTACAAATATTCTCCTTTATTTTCTCAACTCCTCAAGATGGCAGCATTTAGTAGTGGGGACCTGGAACTCACCCATTCTGGACAAACATGTCAGGCAGGTAGAGGCAATTGGAGATTGGCGATCCATCAGTTAACCAGGCCCTATGACATGAAGGGCTTAAAAGGTGATGAAATAAACCTTGAATGACATTAAGAAGCCTACTGGCAGCCAACATAGCTTTTGCAAAGCAGTGATGACCCATGGATCAAATGACTGATGAAGAAAATAATAATAAAGATATGGAACAGCTACTATTGGTCATTTGTTTTCCTTATGAATACATATGCATGAGCTGTGGTGGTGCAATGGTTAGAGTGCAGTACTGCAAGCCGCTTCTGCTGACTGCCAGCTGACTGCAATTTGGCAGTTCAAATCTCACCAGGTTCAAGGTGGACTCAGCCTTCCATCCTTCTGAAGTGAGTAAAATGAGGACCCAAATTGTTGGGGGCAATATGCTAACTCTGTAAACTGCTTGAGAGGGCTATAAAGCTCTCTAAAGCAGTATATAAGTCTAAGTGCTATCACTTATGCCAAATCTGGTCAATGAAGCTAAAAGAGCAGAAGGTTCTTCTCTTTGCTAGACAGGTTTTTTTAAAGCTTAGCATTAGAAGGTAATATTCTTCCTTTTTGTGTGTGTATGCCTCAGCTGTTCAACAACACAATCCTTCTTCTGACTCTTCATTGATTTACTAATAGGCACAATAAAAGAAATGCTGAAAAGCTTTGCAAATTTACTTACCCATGATGGGGAAGAAAGAAGAGGCAGGCAGCGTGTACATCGAAACAGAAATTGCTCCGAGGTATAATTTGATCATGATGCTACAATGCATGCTATAGATTTAATTTTAGCATGTTTCCATCTTAGAATAACTTGAGTTGAAATCTAAATACAAATTAAATTTAAATAGCGTTTACAGTTATTATTTTATTTTGTTTTATTTTTTATGAAAACGATTTTGATAATGAAAGTTTACATAAATATTTGATATCAGGGAATACTTAATTAAATAGCTCATTCTTTTAAAGAAAATGCTCCTTCCCCATCTTTTCATTCCAATGTTTATTGTACTTAATCAGGTGCCTCTAAGTCAGTTTTGATTTCAGGTAAGTATATGAAAACACGTTCACTATTTTGGTCAGTCTTTAGTTTGTTTTATTGTTTAACAAATTTATGTGGCTGGCCACAATATAATTAAAATAACATAAGCTATTTAAAAAAATACATTGAGATTAAGCTAAAACTTGCATCTATCAATCAACCACACCATGCCAGGTTCATCAACATGGTCCCAGTGCCTCGTTATAACTTCTAGCTCTTCTGAGTACATCCCAAGCTTTTCATTGCTACCATCTATCCACCTGGTCCTGATTCCCACATACTGAACTCTGCCCCCAGGGATGGAAAGAGAACATCAATTTTCCTGGCAATGACATAGAAATGGATTTCCATCCATTTCTTCCATGATATTTTTTGGAGTTCCTAGTATAACCTATTTTCTATCTCAGTACTAACCAAGTCCATCCCTACTTAGCATTTTGAGATCTGTCAAAGACTTCAAATCTAGAATTTCCTCTCATCTCCTCCTCCTCCTCCTTCCTTCCTTCCTTCCTTCCTTCCTTCCTTCCTTCCTTCCTTCCTTCCTTCCTTCCTTCCTTTCTGTCAGCTTCCCAGCTTTCCCAGCCATTCATGACACTGGAGAAACCATGGGTTTTAATCTTCTGTTACTTCATTTGATCTTTCTGACCTTTGTAGTAATAAATACATTCTAGGGACCAAATGTTAGATTATGCTATTTTGGTCCTGTAAGCAACAGTGGAGATATAGTGAGATGAACAGGATGCTAGTATCCGAGCTATACACTTGGAGGCTACAGGCTGCTTGTGCCTCATTCCCATATTCCTGAACACCTTCCAAATGACATTTTTTAAAAATATGATAGAATGTGGAAACTGTTAAATATTCAGAGAGTGAGTACAGCCCTTATATTAATCTTCATTTAATTTTCATAAATGCAGTTGTGCATTAAGTCCAATTAGTTTTGTCTCCCCCCACACACACACTGCCACCCCTGCTTTTAAGAGTGCTCTTCCGACAAGCTATTCAAAGGTCAAGTATTCCTTCTTCTGTTGGAGGTGTGACCTCTGTTGCCTTGTCTCTCAACACCTCACAACCTATTCACCCCAAGGGGCAGCGGGGGGCAGACACAAAGTTATGGATTTCCTCTGTTTTTCTTTCTCTTATTTGTTTATGAGTGTGCTAATCTCCCAGTGCTTTCTTCCTATGTTTTTCTTTCCATGCACGTCTGCTCTCTTGACTCTCATTTGAAAGGATGTACTTAGATAGGAGTTAAGCTTTGCCTAATCTTATATTTATTTCTTATAATAAACCCACTGTCCACTCAAGTTGCAACAAACTGCTTCACTAGTCCTTGCTCAAGTTACATTTATACTCTCCAGGTTCATATAAAGCCCATTCTCTAACAATTCTCACCAAATTTGTGCACCTCTGAAATAACGTCTTGCAATAGATGACAACTTATTGTCTGAATGAACCTCACAACTCTTTTTTTTTAGCCCAGATATACCTCTGGGGCTGCTTCTGTGTTCTAATGACTGTTAATCCATGACATATAATGGACATGGCTCCTGCTTCTATTTTATGTATATATGTTGTATTAACACAAGGAAATTTACATGGATGGATGGAGATGATAGATCCCTAATAGCTTGTATTTGAACCTGTGATTAAAAAGCTAAAATACACCATCAAAACTAATACTTAAAAATAGCTTTCTCTATCATGAATTTGTCTAGTCCCCTTAAAAACTTAACTTTCCAATGCTGGGAAAATTGAAGGGAAAAAGGAGAGGATGATCAGCAATCAAGTAGATTAATTCAGTAACTGTTAGGTCTCCAGAACCAAGAATGATCTACAGAGTTACTCCCAAGGAATATTCTTTATTGCTCCTCACCTATAGGCAGAAAGCTTGCCAAATTAAAGCAACAGCGTACTTCATTAAATATATGCTCTGAAAGCTTCTAGGGAGGAACTGATTTGATCCTCTTCCACATAATCAAACTATTTAAATTTTGATGTCTCTTGATCCTCTGGAATACAGTCCCTCCCTCCTGGGAATTCAGACTATGTTCCACCACAGTCACAGTGGCAATGGTCTATTGTTGGAAGACCTGAAGGACCAGGTTAAGGATAGATCATTATGAAGAAAATCTATCTATGTAGCTCCTAAGAGTTAACACTGACTTGATGGCACACAATCCGCATTTTAAAGCGATCTGAACTGGTAGCCATATTATTTGATGACAACATTTTTCACTGTTTTGTAGGCAAAAAGTATAAGTGAAATCTTGATTAAATGAACCTGTGGGAAGGGACCTGCTTCCCCTGAAGGTTAATTAAATTGCAAAATTCATAGCTCTCTGAATCATTTGCATAATGAGGGCATTACAGAAATGACACAAATGGACAAAAAGATAATGTGTGTCACTTGTGAAATGATGCCATTACTCAAATGACCTAAATCACAATGAATTATGAAACATTAACATAAAGCTGTCTTATCCAGACTATTTTTGAATACACTGGATCTGTCCATTATTTGAGGGGTATTTCTAGACTGACATCTTTAAATATGCTAAACTGGAGATGCACTAAATGGAGTTTCTGTTGACTTCCTTTTATTAATCCTGAATCTCTTAGCATTTAGTTTTGTTAGATAATCCCAGTTTCTAACTCTACTACATCATTCCTCATTTGCCCATTAAAGGGTCCAAATGTTTTCTTCATAAAATATATTCTTTAATCCCCTAAAAATTGACTTTTCCTATGTTGTTCATGTTATTTTTCTTTTTTCAGCTTTACAAGATCTTTTCTCAGATGTAGTAACCAGAATTGTGTGGAGTATTCTAAGTGCAGCTTCACCACAGATCTATGTAAGAGAGTTATTATATTGGTTGTTTTATTTTCAATTTCCTTCCTAGGGTTTCAAGCACGGAATTTGTCTTTTTTACAACAGCCCCACATTGCAGTGAATTAAGAATAGCTTTGATGTTCTGTGCAAATTTACTTCCTTCCTCCATTCCTTTTAACAGAGCACCACTGAAATCTATAGCTGGCATAAAGGCATAAAAGCAAAAACAATTGACTTTAGCTTACATTTTAATTTTGAGAGAAAAGAAAAAAAGAAATTTTAGGGAGGTAGGGGATGGAAATAATTGGTATTAAAAGGCTGAGCTAATCCCTTGCATGTCCATTTCCAATTCTGAAAAGAGTGGCGTACAATGGTTTGAATTAGAAACAATATGGTAATGGTTACTATGGTGCATATGGATAAAATATTTTAATAAATCTAAAATATCCTGAAGTTGAACTTGACTATCATGACTTAATGAACATAGCAATAGCAACAGCAATTAGACTTATATACTGCCCCATAATGCTTTACAGCACTGTCTGAACGGTTTACAATGTCAGCATATTGCCTTCCAACACTCTGGGTCCTCATTTTAGCAATTTCAAAAGGATGGAAGGCTGAGTCAACCTGGAACCAGTCAGGATCGAACTTCTGGCTGTGGACAGAGCTAACCTGCAATGCTGCACTCTTAACCACTGTGCTACCACGATTCATGTTAATAAACATAGCCATGCATTATTCTTGACCGAAATTTATAAATAATTTAAAATTGCCTTCCTGGAAACTTTTCTCCCCCTTATTTTCAGCTTCTCATTCTAGCCAGCAGCATTGGCATTTCTTAATCTTCAGCCATCGAAATAGGTTCAAATCTGCTTTAGCTTCTGAAGTTGAACTGAGGTCCATCTGCTAAATCTGCCAACTTCATTTAGCAAAGGTGAAAGAAATCTGGGCAAGCAAATCTCTTCCATCTTTAACATGTCGCTTAAGAAGAAATGGAATTATTAGCTTGATTTGGTTCTGATTTCATCCTGCTTGAAAACAGTTTTACAAATATTTCTTCCAAGGAAATAATTGTTCCTTTGAGGATGTTGCTATTGGCCTAGGCCTTTGCTGAACCCCAATTAACTTTAACATTGCTCCTGTGAACTTCTGAACCTGTTTTATATCTGATTCTGTAGCTTTGCCCCATGCCATTTAAAATGCAGATGCAACCTTTCATTCTACATGCCCCCAAGTATCCTAAGGGGAAAATAAAAGGGGATGGATATTACAGAGAGATGAAAATGAAATTACACCTGTATCATTGAATATTAATTAATCCTATGTGAGAGTCACATATCATTATTCTCAAACAAGGGATGATGGTGGCCACCCCTGCCCTTTTCAGAAATGTCCACTGCTAGATGAAAACTTGAATGAGATAAACAAATTTCAGAAGGAAGGCCATGGAGAATTTTATTCAAGTCTTGTTGATTCTTAACAATGGAACATTGTGTTTGTTATGTATGTAGGTTTGAATGTCATTGGTTTAGTTTGAATTGTTCTTGTAAAATGTCAAATAGGATTGGTTTAAAAAGTGCGGGAAAACCCTGCACTCTGATTGGCTGGCAACTATGGCTGCTGGCTATAAGTAGCAGCCGTAGCCCAGCCAAGTTGGGTCCTTTCGAGCTGTAGTCACTAAATAAACTCTTCACTGAAGCTCTTCGTGTCTGACTCTTCATGCAAACTTGTTGTGTTGTGTTCATTCTATCCATCTATTTATCTATTTATGAATGGGAGCTTATGAGGAAGCAGAAAATGGAACATGGGAAGATCAAACAACCTCCAGATGGAAGAGAAGTTCATAAGTAGCTTATTGCAAAAATGGCAGTTCAGACAGAATCACAAAAAGTACAGGAAAATGGGATTCAAAATGCTTAAAGTGCCACCACCTTAATGAATGCACAAATATATCCAATATTCTCTCTGTTACCTCTCATATTTGCACTAAAATTGTTGTTGAAGCTGATTTAATTTCTTGCTTTCTTAATTATGCCCTGCAGTATAGGGTTTGATTCCATCAATTAATTAATTAATTGATTGATTTTTCCTTCTGTCCATCCATTGATCCATCTTTCATATAATTTTTCATCAAGCTACAGAATCTTAGATTCATAAAGTTGGAAAAGTCCATTTAAGCCATCATGGCCAATGCACAGTACATATAAAACACCAATGAAGAGCTGCCTCCATTCATTTCAATGGGGCAATTTGTGATATGCAGGTAAAATAATTCATCCTGCTGAAGCAAATGGAGTAGTCCCAGCAGCTTCCTCATCAATTTCACTGCTACTGGTGGACCTGCTGGAAGGGACTGTTGGAGGAACAAAGCAACATGGCAGTTGACTTCACTCTTTAAATCCTCAGTGTGTTGAATGGGGAGATGTTAGTTACAATGAGTTTTGAAATTACGTTTGCATCACATCTTCAAAGGTTTCTGCAGTCCTGATAGATCTGGAAGGAAAGGAGAAGGAAGGGAGGGCAGAAGAAGCTGACTAGATATGAGTAATAAATTTGGAACATAGAATGTATGTAACAACACATGGAATTGCTGTTGTCCCATCTAGTTGGCCTTCTGTTATTCTGTTCAGCAATTATCATCTATGAACTTCTGAAAAAATCTAAATTGGAAGGTCAACTTTAATTTAAAGATCATTAAGAGGATGAGGCAGCTGGGATTTAACCTGTAAACAAAGATGTAGCAGCTTGACAAACAAAACACTAAGAGCTCACTTTAAGCAAATTACTCCGATTTTGCAGAGTGCTGGGCTGCTTCCTTCTGGGCATGATTGAAAAAGATTATTTATGCTTCTCTCCTTCTCTTGGCTCCCTCCCTCTGGCTTTTTTCTTGTTTCCAGTTAAAAGGATCAGGTAACAAATGGAGGGACTTTCTCTTAAGTATCTCTTGGGATAGTGGGAGGCCACATCTGTGGGATGTACCTTTTCATGAGATCCTCAAGGCTCAGGAAGACTATCATTCAGGTGCAGTTCATATTTTCTGTGGACATATGTGTTCCTAGAGGACACCAATGAAAAAGTAGACTGCTCTTCCCACAAGAAGGCAAAAAAGGATATATAGGGGACTTCTGCATAGGCTTGAGTAAGGCAGCTTGACCAAGGGTTCATTTCTATTGGCTCATCCTTATCTCCCGTTATCCATAGCAAGAAGATGCCCCAATAAGAATTTTTGTAGGTCATGTTTTCATGACATTATCTCTCTTTCATCTTCAGTCTACCCCAAAGGCAGCTTAAAGTTTTGTTTACCTGATTCTATTCTCAACTAGCATTTTTCTTCTTCTCCCAATACATGCTTCATCACATACACTACCTATGGGTGCTTTACTTAATGATTGTGTAGCCTGGGAATTAGACCTTCCTACCACCTATTGGTCACTTAAGGCCTTTATGGCATTGGTTCCTTCTGATCTCTGGACAGTGTTTCCCAGGCCAGCCTAATATTATCAGTGCAAGAGGAGTTCATTCATACTGGGCTCTCTAACCATGCCTAGTGTTTCTCTGATCCCAGGGAGCTAATTTGTGGACTGTGCAGTTGGAAATCCAGCAGCTGAACAAACAACACACCCCACTTCTTTTGAAAACTCTCCCAAAACAGGCAGCTGCTTCAAAGGCTGCCGAAACCAGAAAGAAAAATTGAGAGGTTGAAGAATAAATAGCTAGCCCTGGAGCCTAAAGGCTTCTTCCTAGTTTCCCTTGCTCATCTCTTCCAGCTGTGACAGCCTTAGGATCTGCTGACAATGCTAGAAATGAAGAGAGACAGTGCAAGAATTTGGACAAAAAAAACCACAGGAGGATTTCAGTAACACCCCCCAAAAAATCAACAAATGGGAGGTAAGTTTATTAATTGGTTATCTCATTAACATCAGCCCAAATGCAAAAAACAACAGCCTTAACAACAGCCTTAACAACAGCCTGCTGAAAATGCAAGAAATGAGGAGAGACAATGCCAAAATTTGGAAGAAAAAAAAACCAAAAGGATTTCACCACCACTACCACCCAAAAAAATCAACAGATGGGAGGCAAGTTTATTAATCAGTTATCTCATTAACATCAGCCCACTCTGTATGGCCTCTGCAAAAAAACAAACCAACCAGAGATCCAGAATGTTCAAAGAAACTCCATTGTGATAAAACAGATTGAAGGTTAAACATTAACATTTTTTAAAAAATAAACACACTAAAAACAGGTTTCTATCACTGTTTTCAACATTATACTGTGCTTAACTTCTAAATCTTGCATCAAAACTCCTTACTGAAGCCAGTGCAATTCTGTTACCCCTATGTCTCCAAGTCAGGGGTGTCAAACTTAAGGACTGTGGGCTGAATCCGGCCCACAGGGTGCTTATATTTGGCCTGTGGGGCTGCCCTGGAAATAGTGAAGGACTAGCCCACGGTGCCTCTGCCAACAAAAATGGAGCATGCAACCCTCCTGGGCTCTGTTTTCACTGGCAGAGGGTTGCAGGAGGCCATCGTGGCCAAAAATGGAGCCCAGGAGGGACATGTGCAGCCCTTCTGGGCTCCGTTTTTGCTGAAAGAGAGCTGTAGGAGGATCCTCCCAGCCCCCCCCCCCACAGGTGCCCATGCGTGACATCAAGATGGCCACACCTACCCTGGACACACCCACCTCACCACCTGTTCTAAGTGCTTCTTGCAGGAGTTTGTTTTGCATTAAGAGACCTGATGGTGAGGAGTTGGAGAGCCTCACTTGCTTTACCAGATAGCATTCCCCCTGCTCTGATATGTGTCAAACACTATAGCTGATTTATCTGATATATCTGATTTTTGGAAGGGATGCACCTCACTAAAACTGGAGAGCATCTAGAAGTTGATGGAAAGACCATGGCAATAATAAGACATGAAGCAAGCATTAAGTAACACTCTTGGTGGCATAAGTGACTATGCTTTCTTTTGAGAAAACTGTAGATCCCTTATGTTTCATGGGACTTCCTATTGACAATAGCTAGAAGAACAATAGTCCTAGTCTTTGTAACATCCATGCCAGGAACAAATGAAAGAAAATAAGTGATCATATCAGTTCTATGGGGCTAAATGAGAAAAGCAGCATCCCTTTTATAAACATCTGTCATTGTCTCAACAATGGCCACTAACTAACCCCATTTGCTGTCTCCCAGACCATTGCAGGGCTTATCTCCAGCACAGCTCTTTGGTTCCATCTTCTCTCCCTCCCTCCCTCCCCCCTCTGTGTGAATCTTTTATGTCCAGGCTGTGATAAAAGCTTTATTAAAGTGATTCTGCACGGAAACCCAACAAGTGACAAATGTGCGAACACACTGGGTTCTCTGGCATGCTCTGTCAGCAGGCCATGGTGGACCTCCTTGGAACAGCAAGAAGACAGCTTGATTGCATTTGCTTAAATAACATTTATGTTTGTGTAATGAGGCAGACTAATCAAAATAAATGTCCTTCCCTGGTCACTTCAGTGATTCTGGCACCAAAAAGCTTCAAATGCTCTAGCCACCTATGATTGAAAGGGTAGAAAAAGAGGGGGTACATTTTGAAGCAGGAGGAAAAAGAAGAAACTAGCCTTTTTTAAAAAAATGGCTACAGTTCATTTTAATTTTTCTTCTTTTCCTCAACGTAGCCAAAACCAACTCACTGGCTTTGGCTTAGTGCCATAGACTGTGCTGGATATGTGAGCTGGTGTTACAGCAATGGTGAATGTTACTGACATGGCTGTAGAAATCCAACAGAATTACCAATGGAATTGAAGTATATAGTCCAAAAAGTTGGCAAATACACTACAGTCCTCTTACTCAAGATTCTCCAGTACCTGCTGCTTGCTTAGAATTAGGATTTTGGTTCTCATAATTACAATTACTATGTTGGCTTATGTGGCATTTTTGACACTGATTGCTATAGAATGTTAAGGCTGGAATAGAAGAGAATATCTGAGGCTTATGATTTAACTGTGGAGTTCTTTGTCATCCCTGAAGTTGGTTGTTTGCTTATCAATGTTTCATTACTCAACAAGATAACATCACTGGCATTAGTAGATGAAACTGGCATTAATATATTAATCCCATGATAGTGAATCTATGGCACGCGTGCCACAGGTGACATGCAGAGCCATTTGTGCTGGCATGCGAGCTGCAGGCAAACTTACCTCACTGCTCATGCGTGCACCTCACAGCTGATTTTCAGCCTCCCAAAGACTTGAGAAGGCTTCTGCAGGCTTTGCAGGCCAAAAACTAGCCCCGTTTCGTCACTTCCTGTTTTTCCAAAAATACCCAAAGTGATGAAATGGGGCTAGTTTTCGGCCTGCAAAGCCTGCAGAAGCCTTTCTCGAGTCTTTGGGAAGCCAAAAAAGGCCGCAAACTGGCTAAAAATCAGCTGTGAGGTGCAGTGCAGGTAAGGGGGTGGCGTGGGTGGGTGGGGATTGTGTGCATGCGTAGAGTGTGGAGGGTGTGCATTGCCTTCTGGGTGCTGGCACGCGAGTGTGAGTGCAAGCGTGCAAGTGCGTGCACAATTTTTGGCACAGGAGCCCAAAAAGTTTAACCACC
The DNA here is from genome assembly GCA_009733165.1 of Naja naja. NCBI lineage: Eukaryota > Metazoa > Chordata > Lepidosauria > Squamata > Elapidae > Naja > Naja naja. The sequence continues at coordinate 352,384,723 of CM019148.1, forward strand.
ACTGTATTAATCCATACCTCGCTATTCCTGATGCAACCACAATGACTATTGCTATGAAAAGGATTCATTCCTCTGTTGTATCAATGAAGCCAAAGCATAGAATGCAGAATAACCATTGAAAGGGACCTTGGAGTTCTAGTCTGATCAAGTGGGAGACCCTACACCATTCTAGATAAATGGCTGTCCAATCTTTTCTTAAAACCCTCCAATGATGGAGTACCCACAACTTTTGGAATCAAGCAGTTCCACTGATTACTTGTTCTCACTGATAGGAAATTTCCCTCTTAATTCTTAATTGGCTTATGTTTTGCTTCTGTCCGTTACTTCTTGTCTTGCCCTCAAGTGCTTTGGAGAATAGGTTGACTCCCTTCCTCTTTGTGACAACCTCTCAAAACCTTGGAAGATTACTATCTTCATCTCTGATATATCTGATCTGATACATCTTAGGGATCTCAATGTCTTAGCAAGATGCTGTCTTCAAGCTATTCCTTATTACTATAAAAAAAACTCATTTCTGAAAATGATCCTGTTTTGTCTCAGATGAGCCTACTGTGTTAATACTTTGCTACAGAAAACAGAATAAAAGAGTTGGAAGGGACCTTGGAGGACTTCTAGTCCTGCTTAATCAGGAGACACTATACTATTTCAGACAAATGGTTGTCCAATCTCTTCTTAAAAACCTCCGGTGTTGAAGCACCCACAACTTCTGGAGGCAAACAGTTCTACTGATTAACTGTTCTGTCAGAAATCTCTCCTTAGTTCTAGGTTGCTTCTCTCTTTGATTAGTTTCCATCCATTGTTTCTTGTCCTGCCATTGTCTACTTCATAGTAATGAGTCTGCTTGATTGGTAACTGCCATAACTATAACTATTTTACTATGAGTGCCTCTGCCATAATGATATGGTGCTTCTTTGAAAAGTGCTTACACTGGACAAATTCACATAATGAAGTTTCATTGGGACAATGTAAATATCAAAAAATGAAAGCTGAATCATTAGTTTTTTAAAATGCTCTCAGGAACTTTATTTTGAAAACCACACAAATTATAGGAAGATGCATATGCAGATTTCCTGAGTTAAGAAATGTTGCAAATTTAAATGGTTATAAAATGTTTGAGATAATTAAAAAAACAATAAAAATCATGTCAGACAGGAAGGCTGCCTTATTAAATAAAGTGGATCAGATTTCTCCTTATTCTCAGAACCTTTGCTGAAATTGCTATTTTTATTTTTCAAAATCTGCAAATTTGATACATATCTCATTTGGTTGTTAATTAAAATGCAATGCATATTCTCTTCCATTATACTTGTTCAAAAGCAATTCCCGTCATTTTGCATTTCCACTTCTTGCATTCCAGTCCATCCTCTGAATAGAAAATACAAGCTTGATTGTTTGGAAGATGCGATTTTGAAAAGAAGGCTGTACACACCTTGCCACCAGAAGTTGTTACAGATGAAAATAGAAAACTCAACAAACTGAACAGCTTGTACTTGGCTTTCTTCTGATATTGTAGTTGTAGACTTCAGTGTGTTCTATGGTAGCTGTCAGAGCATCACATATGTAATAGCAGGCAACCAAGATGATCTGGAAGGGTTTGCAAGCCAAAGAGGCAAAACTACAAGGAAAACCAGATTATCAGACATTACAGCTTTAAATTCCAAATGAACCTGGCAGATGGCGTTAGAAAGGGCTCAATAATTCAGTTAACCTGAAATCTTGATTTATTTTATATATGCTTTACAAGACTTGATCATCTATTGACAAATATAAGGAGTGCTTAAGCTAAATGTTTGATCTAGTGGTTAAGACAGCATTGGCAGCATCAGCCATTCAATGTATCCAATTCTTGGCCAATCTATGGATGAACACTCTTCATGGCCCTCTGTCTTACACTACCTCCTCCAAATCCTCCATGGTCATCTCAGTGTCATCTTTTTAATGTCCAGTGAGGGGCTTCTAGGGCAGCGCCCTTCTCCTTTTTCTGCTGATCACTCTCAGCATGACTGACTTTTTAAAGTGAGTCAGTTCTGATGATATGACCAAAGTATGACAATCTGTTTGGCAATCTTGGCTTCAGGTGACATTTTTGCTGTGGTGGTGAACAGTATAATCCTATACTGGCTTGGAAAAAGACCTATCAAGCTACTCCAGTTCAGTGGTTAAGGCACCAGGCTAAAAACCTGCAGACCATGAATTCCATTCCTGCCTTAGGCATGAAAGCAGGCTGGGTGATTCTGAGCCAGTCACTTGCTCTCAGCCCAAACTATCTCACAGGTTGTCCTATGAGACTAAGAATACCACTCATGACCTGGATGACTGAGAATCTCCAAAGACACATCTCCCAGGTTATTGTTGTGGGGACAATAGGAAAATAGGAAATCATGGAGATATAGCAATCCTAATATTTCTTCATTCTTCTATCTCCATGATTTCCTACTTGGTAATGCTGGCAGAGTCTTATGGGAGCTGTTATTAAAAATATCTGAAGTACCTCATGTTGCCTACCTGGATCTCCAAGCTTTCTCCTGAATTTCAGTTTTGCAGTAATGCAGTTAACAATAACTAGGGGTTCGAATTAGGGTTTCAGGGTGGAACCAAGCCCCTAGCCTTTCCCATTTTGAGGACAATTTTTTATGTTTTACATCCTTGTTTTTACGTAGTTGTAAGCTGCTTAGAATGGAATTCCTCCCATTTCCCCACCATCCAATCAGAGCTGAAGAAGCTTCTTGGATGAGAAGTGAAATGTCTTCAAAGAAAAAACAGAAAGTCCAGTTGCTTCTTGAAAAAAGGATCTTTGGGATAATGTATTTTACTTCTGGAGGACAGAGACAGATTGGGTATGTCTAGTTAATGAAAAGAAGGACTAAGAGTGCCATGACAGCAGTCTTTCAATATCTAAGGAGTTTGTCACAAAAAGAGGGAGTCAAAATATTCTCCAAAGCACCTGAAGGCAGGACAAGAAGCAATCAAGGAGAGAGGCAACCTAGAACTAAGGAGAAATTTCCTGACAGTTAGAACAATTAATCAGTTGAATAACTTTGCCTCCAGACATTGTGGATGCTCCATCACTGGGGATTTTTAAGAATAGATTGGACAACTACTTTATTTATCTGAGCCTTGGTGGCTCAGGCTGTTAAACGCCTGCTCTTAAGATCCAGCTGTCTACAATTACTGTAGGCTCGAATCCCACCAGGCTCAAGGTTGACTCAGCCTTCCATCCTCTCGGGGTAGGTAAATTGAGGACCCAAGATTGTTGGGGGCAATTAGCTGACCTTGTAAAAATGCCGCTTAGTAATAAGCAGGCATATACAATGGAAGGAAGGCTATTGCTGAGCACACTGGGTTGTATCCCAAAAATTGTAAGCCGCCCTGAGTCTTCGGAGAAGGGCGGCATATAAATGTAATTTTAAAAAAAATACTATAGAGTTTCCTGCTTGAGCAAGGGGTTGGAATATAAGACCTCCAAGGTTCCTTTCAACTCTGTTAATCTGTTAAATTCTTTTTAAGATGACATTGTCCTCTATGAATCTCCCACACATAGAGAAAATCACCTCAGAATGTATCTTCCTGAAATACACTTTTCTGTATTATGTCACTTTTAGATTCTTCTCTCTTTTTTTGATACCATGCTTCAGTTGTTGCTGGCTAACCCCAGGAGTTGACTACTTTGCAGACACAAAATTGCCCTTTCAACTGAATAAATCTTATCATTCATGAACAGCTTTTAGATGTGCCTCCATCTCTATCCTTCTCTTGAATACTATAGGTGCAGCATGGCTATTATGCTTGCCCTGTAAATAGAAGGCTACTAGTCCTGGCAGGGTTGTTTTTTTCTTCGTCTTTGTTTAATGTCAAATTTCTTTTCACAGAGTTTCCAACTTCTTCCTATGCTTTTGTTTGCCTATTTATAAAGATTAGCAATGCACCATGTTTATCACCTAAGGTAGAATTATTTCAACCCAATTTCCCCAAAGCCATAAGTGATTTGGGCTAACTGAGAGCTGAATTCCTTCTGTCTTAAATAATTGAAAATGACGAAATGGCATGTGCATTTCTATGCATTAACTTGGTTTGTGTGTGTGTGTGTATTTTGTGTGTGTGTGTTTGTGTGTCTATGTACATACAGGTAGCTCTTGACTTATGACCACAATTCAGCCCAAAATTTATGTTGCTAAATGAGAACATTTGTTAAGTGAGTTTTACTCCACATTATGATCTTTCTTGCCATAGTTGTTAAGTGAATCACTGCAATTGTAACATGGTTGTTAAGGGAATCTAGATTCCCCATTGACTTCGCTTGTCAGAAGTTTGCAAAGTTTATCACTTGACCCCAGGACACTGCAATCATGAAAAATATGAACCAGTTGTCAACCATTCGAATTTTGATCACATGACATGGGGAAGCTACAACAGCCACAAGTGTGAAAAACAATAATAAGTCACTTTACTTAGTACCACTGTAACTTTGAATGGTTACGAAAAATGGTTGTAAGTTGAGGACTACCTGTATTCATACACACAAGCACATATTAATACACATGCTATAGCAGGGGTCACTAACCTTTTGAACCTCAGGGACCACCAAACTCATAATTTTAAATCCCATGGACCACTAATATGAATTTTGACTGACAGTGGCTTGCTGACATTGATGGGAAAGTCGGTCCCATATTCAGAGCTGCAGTAGTCACAGGACTGGCCCTTTGGTCATCCTGGAGCAGCTGCTCCTCCACCTGGGTGCACCGGCCTGTCATGGACTGGAGAAGCTGCTCTGGGATGACCTTGTGACTACTGCAGCTCTGGAATATGGGACCGACTTTCCCACCAACATCAGCAAGCCCCCTGGGATAGATTTCCCTCCCCTGCTGTTGGTTTTACCTTCCAGTTCTAGCTCACGAGACTTTACTCAAGGTAAGGTTTGTGCTTGGCCAAAGGGTGGGGGCCAGCAGGTGGGCAGGCCATGTGGGTGGCGCAGCCTTGTGTTCCCATGCAACCTGGATTAATTGCTTTGGGGGCAGTGCTTTGGGGGGCACATTTCTCTGCAGACAACCCAAATTTTCTCACAGACCACCAGTGGTCCCCGGCCCACTGGTTGGCGACCACTGTGTTATAGTGTACATGTTCAAGTCAAGAGAACAATTTTCAGTTTATTTCCTGAAATAGAAGGGTAAGAGGACAATAGCAGAACACTTTCCAATGGAAAGACACAATACCCTGCTGTCCAGATTATATTATCTTGCAAACTGAACCAAAGTAATGAAGGAAATTTTTAAACCAGTTTTTAAGTCAAGCCAGGAAACATCACAAAATAGGAACATCTTAAAATGTGAATATTCCTTAATTTGTTCAGCAGCAAAATGCAGGAGCTCATTTATCAGCGAAGCCTGAATCTACAAATTCATAATATAGTATATTTACAAATGTACATAGATACTCATCACATCATGCTCCTGCAAAGAACAAGAAAAAAGCAGTAATAAATGATAGCCAAATGTAATTGGAAGCAAGAGATAAGAGAAAACAAAATTGAATGAAATCAATTTAACATCAACTCTGTCTTTTACACCATCCCATAATGTTCTGCTTTAAAAAAGCATCCTTGTTTTCTACATATACCTATACACCGACTTAAACATTGCCTTTTGTTCTTTAAACTTCTTGCTTCTGTCCTTCTCAGAAGCTCATCCACTCCATCCAATCAAAACTTTGTTGGTTTTCTCTTGCTCTTTATCAATTCATCCTTCTTTTGTAACATTTGTTTTGTGATTCAGCCCAAACTCGGCGTAACTATGCTTAAATTAGGCATCAGCCATATTTGGCTTACAGATTACATGTAGACCTAGAATCCCCTCAGAGGAACATTCAGGATGGTGAGGGCAGAAGTACATGAGCCATATGGGGTCTTGGTCAAATTGAGGAGGGTCAAGGGATGAAAAGGGTGCTTTAAGTTTTGCAGAAGTATAAGGTATCTATTATACCATGCCAGGGGCAAAGAACCAGAATAACACTGTGAACTGATCAGAGTAGTATGTTTATTGCTACTTGCCTATTTACAAGAATCTCTCCAGACTAACTGCACTCACTATGGAACAACTAAATACTCTAAGGTTTAGGGTCAGTCTACTTTCTGTTGCTTCATCCCTTTCAGTGATTCCAGGATAGCCAGTTTCTTAACTTCTCTCCCCACTTTATGTGCAGATTCTACTACATAACACTTTAAAGGGCCTTGGTGGTGCAGGCTGTTAATAGCCTAGGACTTAGTTCCAGCTGCCTGTAATTATTGCAGGCTCGAATCCCACCAGGCTCAAGGTTGACTCAGCCTTCCATCTTCTTGGGGTAGGTAAATTGAGGACCCAAGATTGTTGGGGGCAATAAGCTGACTTTGTAAAAATGCCACTTAGTAATAAGCAGGCTTATACAATGGAATGAAGGCTATTGCTGAGCGCATTGGGTTGTGCTCCAAAAATTGTAAGCTGCCCTGAGTCTTCAGAGAAGGGCGGGATATAAATATGAATAAAAATAAAATAAAATAAATAAATAAAATCCCCCAAAGGCTAACTGTTTCTGTTTGGATGTGGTTTAGGTGGCAAATTAGATAGTCAACCTTTTAGAAGAATCCATTTCATTTGTTAAAACCAACAACAACAATAATAATAACAATAACAATAACAACAGCAGCAGCAGCAATAACACAGCTGCAAAAATTGTGCTACTCAGAACATCGTACATTTTAAGAAGATACTTGGTCAATACCTATGATGCTGGCAGCAACCTGTATCAACCATCAATGCCAGTCAATAATATTTGTGATACATTTTTAATTGTTCAGTTGACTGAGTTCCATGTTTAATGAATAATAATCTGAACTTGTATCCGAAAAGTCATGGGTACATAAAGTGGAAAATGTTGTAGAAAATGGGAAAGAGAAGATCTTGTAGAACTTTCAAATATAGATGGATCATCATTTGGAACACAACATGCCAGATATCACAGTTGTCGAAAACCAAAGTGTATAATTTACTGATATCGCTATACCAGGAGATGCCAGAGTCAAAGAAAAAGAACTGGAAAAATATCATAAAATATCTGGTGACCTGGTCATCAAAACTACATGATTATGGATGAAACTTGTAACAGTGATACCCATTGTCATTGGGGCACTAGGTACCATGTTTGAGAATTTTACAGAATACATCAAGAAATTGCAGCTTCCTGCAATAACATCAGTGGAGCTGCAAAAACTGTGCTACTCAGAACATCGTATATTTCAAGAAGATACTTGGATGATACCTAGGACGCTGGCAGCAACCTATATCAACCATCAGCACCAGTCAGTGATATTTGTGATACATTTTTAAATGTTCATTTGACTGAGTTTCATGTTTAATGAATAAAATTAATAATAATAATAATAATAATAATAATAGTAGTAATAAGAAGAAGAAGAAGAAGAAGAAGAGAAGAGAAGAAGAAGAAGAAGAGAAGAAGAAGAAGAAGAAGAAGAAGAAGAAGAAGAAGAAGAAGAAGAAGAAGAAGAAGAAGAGGAAGAGGAGAGGAAGAGAGGAGGAAATGGGTTATAGTGCCCAATTGCTTGAAGTGAGAGCACCTCTAATAATGAATTGGTGAATTGCTTTAGAAATTAGAAGGTTACATCAGAAAAGTTAGCTAAGAGTTCAAGTGACAGGCTTGCTTTTTTATAGCAGAAATCCATCTGGGCTCAGTTTCATTCACCTGTCAGTCTCTAGTCCTTATCTATGGGATAACAGACTCCCAGCAAAAGGGAGAATCAGGGGATTTCATAAAAACAAAGAAGTCTGAAGGGAAAGAGCAGGTAGAATTCTTTCATTCTTTTGTGAGCTGCTGCAAATGCTAGAGAGAATTAATGGAGAGCAATTTATTAGCACAATTCTCATTAGTTTAATTAGATTACATTCTTTCCCTCTTAGCTGCTTTCTAATTTGGCTGTATGAGAATGAAAGCTGAATATTAATTTTTGTGTGTTCATTCAGACTTAATGAACTGAAGGGAAGGATTCACAGCACTTAGTGTCTGCTTTGAATGCAGTTTAGCCTTTTTTGTTCTATAAGGGAGCTTGTTTTGATGAAAGCCAACAAATGACAGAGTTTTATGTATACAAGAAAGGCAATTCAAGCATAGGGAGAAGCTGCAGGCAAGAATGAATCTATCTGGGTGGGACCTGGACCTCATCTCTCCCAGCCTACTTCCTTTGGATATAATATCCTAGATTGAACCGGGAGATCCATAGTCTATATGTTGTCTTTGAGGGCATGGCTCCTGCAATATCCAATGCTGGCATTTGACAAATGTCCAGCATAATGTTTTATTTAATGTTTAAAATAAACACTAAAATTGGATCGTAACTTATCTTTTTACTAGTCTACAGTTAAAAGTAGAAAACTAAAGTCTCCAAATGCTATTTTTGTCCCTTCTGGGAATATTAACATACTTTGGCAACTCTTTGTGGCTTTCAGAAATTTTAAATAATATTTTTTTAAGGAAAGGGTAACTCTTTGTCCCAATAAGATTGCTTTTCTTTTCCTCTCATATCTGACACTAGGTGGTTAAGTGTTTTTCTATTGTAAAGAAAAGAATCCTTTTCAAGGTGCAAGAAAGAGAGTTTGGTCATCATGGACAAGTCTCTTTCTTTGATGTTAAATGGTCTCATCCATAATTATTTTGTTTGTATGCCCAAGAATCTAGTCAACTGTAATTGATGTCAAAGAACTAAGCAGGTTTGGTCCTGGTTAGTACTTGGAAGCCATAAGACAGGGGTCTTCAAACTTGACATCTTTAAAGCTTGTGGACTTCAACTCCCAGAATTCCTCGTTTAGTCATGTTAGCTCAGGAATTCTGGGAGTTGAAGTCCACAAGTCTTAAACTTGCCAAGTTTGAAGACCCTTGCCATAGGATATCACACAGTGGAGAGATTTAAAAACAAGACAATGGCAAACTTGACAAGAAAATAACAAAATAATGATCTGATCATCACCAGAGGTTGAGTTGAACTCCAAGAACTTTTTACCTTATAAAAGTGATATGTCAGGTTTGATTATGTCAGACCTAAAGAATCAAGAACATTAAAGTTAGAATTACTTCTGAGTAGTTTCTTTATTATTGCTCACAAACAGACTAAAACAGTTATCCGCAATAACTATAGATATTCTATTTAAATTGCTGGGGAGGTTCCTTGCTTCCTCCTGCCCACCAGAAGTTCCAAACTCCACTGTCTCTTTGCAGGAATTCCTCCTGCAATTCTAGACTGCATTGTACCACAGAATTTTTATATTCCACAGCAGATAAAGTTCTATTTTATTTACATATCCAAATCCCTTTTATAGAGTGAAATACACATTGTAACCTCCTTGTTTCTCTAAGCATTTGGTTCAGGTGGATAGATGGGGTTTCATGCAATTGATGGTGAGCAGGTTCATGATTTATCTTTGGGAACTTGCAAGGGGTTTATGATTGATGGATTTCTGTGTTTTAATCTTGTAATCCAAGATCACTTGTGTGAAATGGTAAGCGATAGAAATCAAATAAATAAATACATATATTTGACATACACGAAGGAATAATAATGATGATAATAACATCAACACTTGTATGGCACTGTAGAAGTCAACCATAGAGTTCTAATCAGTGGTGATATTTATTTATTTATTTATTTATTTAATTTTATTGGACTTGTATGCCGCCCCCTCTCCGAAAGGACTCGGGGAGGCTCACAACTAAAAACACAACAATAAATATTTTTTTTAAAAAAAGAATTAAGCTTGAACACACCCAATAAATAAAACTAATTTAAAACTAATTTAACACCCACCCTCCCAGAGGTCAGTCCAGCCTGGTCTGCTCAAACAGCCAGGTTTTCAAATCATGGCAGAAAGAGCGGAGATCAGGAGCCAAATGGAGCTCCAGGGGTAGTTGGTTCCACAAGGTGGGAGCCGCTACAGAGTAGGCCCTTCCCCGGGACACCGCCAGCTGACACTGTCTTGCGGATGGCATCCCAAGGAGTCCCCATCTGTGTGCACACATAGGGCAATCGGCAGGAGATGTCGGCAGGAGATGTTCCCGCAAATACCCTGGACCCAAGCCATGAAGGACTTTGAATGTTAATACCTTGAATCTCACCCGGAGGGCATTTAATCAGTGCAGCTTGTGCAGAAGGGGTGTAACATGGGAGTACCGGGAAACTCCCATTACAATCCATGCAGCCGCATTTTGCACCAACTGAAACCTCCGGATGGTATGCAAGGGCAGTCCTAGATAGAGAGCATTGCAGTAGTCGAGTCGGGACATGACAAGTGCATGAGTGGCCGTGTGAAGGGCATCTCGGTCCAGGTATGAGCGTAACTGGTGAACCAGTTGAACCTGGGCAAAAGCCCCCTGGCCACAGCCCCCACCTACTCCTCCAAACTGAGCCGTGACTCCAGAAGGACTCCCAGGTTTCATGCCCTGCCCACAGGGGGAAACTCCTCTCCCCCATGACCAAATATGGAATCTGTTGACTGGTCCGAGATGCCTGTATGCACAGCCACTCGGTCTTGGCCAGGTTGAGCTGTAGCCTGTTCCTGTCCATCCAGATCTGTACTGCATCCAGACAATGGGACATCATGGAGAGGGCATCACTGATTTGGTTTGGTGTGGAGATATACAACTGGGTATCATCAGCGTACTGATGATACCTCACCCCAAAACCACGGATGATCTCACCCAGTGGCTTCATATAGATGTTGAACAAGAGGGGCGAGAGGACTGACCCCTGAGGGACTCCACAAGTGAGATCTGTTATGTATGTAGGTTTAAATGTTATTGGTTTATTTGAATTGGTCTTGTAAATGTCAAATGGTATTGGTTTAAATAGTGCGGAAGAAACCTGCACTCCCATTGGCTAGCAGCTACGGCTGCAGGCTATAAGAAGCAGCCGTAGCCTTACCCGGACGGGTCCATTCGAGCTGTACTCATAATAAAGCTTTGCTGGAACTCCTCGCGCTGACTCTTCATGCAAACTTAACACTGGCACGAGGTGGGATTTCCCTGAAGAGAAGACACGCGACGAACAAGCAACAGAGTGAGATGGCTGCGCTGAACACCCCCCCAGCACCGTCGATCCGGCGACGGAAGACTGGGAATCGGATGCAGACCGGTTCCACATGTTCCTGGAAGGGAACGATCTCGCCGCATCCCCGAGACGAAGAGGGCGGTCTTTCTCACCACACTGCGCGGTCCGCAGTCTTCAAATGGCGAAGGCGTTGGCGGAGCAGCAGAATTGAAGGTAATAGAATGGCCCTAATTAGAAAGACTTTTTAAGAGCCCATTACGCCCCAAAGTATCGCGCCTCATTAGAGACACGAATTTTACCGTCGGGATCAAGGGATAGCGAGAGTGTTAATGACTTCGGGGCAAGCTTAAGGGACATTGGGGGTGCTTGTGACTTTACCAACGTAGAAGAGGCCATCGCGATCGGTTTGTTTTGGGCCTTAAAGATAAGATCTACAAGCAAACTGTTAATGAAACCAAAATCACGCTTAAAGAGGCTATTGAAGAGGCTGTTTCAGCAGAAGCCACCAAGTCCTCAGCTGCGCCATGAAAAGATTAACAAGGCCTCGAGCCAGGCCTCAAGCCATTCTGATGGGGAAAAATCCTCAACAACTCATTGCAACAAATAGACTCTGATTCGATAGCAGTGAGGAAGAAGAGGGGATTTTTAAGCTCAGAATGGAGAAGAAAAGAAAGACTCTGAGAAAAACAGGCAAGGATTCGTTTGCAGAGGATGTGGGGGCCACCCCGCACTGAATGCAAGTTCTTTGACTCCATTTGCCTACGTTTTGAGAAACGGTCATATAGCCAGAGTCTGCAAATCATCCAGAACTCCCCATTCAGGAAGAATTTCCTGAGGAAGATTTTAAGCCCAACAATTTAATTGGAAAATGGGGCTAAATCAAAAGCAAATGGCAAGAGTGAAACTCACCAAACAATACCATTGGTCAGTTCTTCACATTTAAATAGCATGAAAGTACATGAAGGTGTTTATTGAAGGAGACCGTGCACAGTGGAAGTGGACTCAGGCTCTTATTTATCTTGGTGTCATGGGACACTATCCACAGACTCTTTCCAAGAATTCAGAAAAAATTTTCAGAAGCAAGCACTGACCCTCAAACTACCAAGGGAACAAGATTCCAGTAGTTGGAACAAGATTCCAGTAGTTGGAGCGAGGGAATCAACGTGCAGTTTAAAGGCCACACCAAACGTTTGCCACTGACCATCGTGGACAAGGATCGCCCAAGTTTGCTGGGACTTGAGTGGTTCAAGCCACTTGGCATCGAGGTGACTGGCATCCATCACGTGAGCAGTTCTGACTGGGAAGAGTCCTTGAAGTCTGAGTTTCCAGAGGTCTTCAGCGAAGGACTGGGCAAGTATATGGGGACCCCTATTGCTTTCAGTTTAGACCCCCAGGTGCCCCAATTCGTTTAAAGCCCAGGAGGGTTCCATTTGCTTTAAAGGAAAAAAATTGATGCACAATTAGATAAGCTCATCGCCAAGGGGTTTTGGAACCTACTGACCACTCCAGATGGGAAACACCCATAGTCACACCAGTCAAGGCTGATGGGTCAGTGAGAATCTGTGGTGACTACAAGGGGACACTAACCATGCGCTGCAGCAGAGCGCATACCCTGTACCTGTGTGCATCATCTGCTCCATTCCCTTGGCAGGGGTACAGTATTTGCCAAACTGGACTTAGCTCAGGCATATCAACAATAACAGTTGATGATGCCACTGCAGAGGCACAAACAATTGTGACTCATAGTGGTGCCTTCAAATGTAAAAGACTACAATTGGAGTAAGCGTGGCACCTGGCATTTTTCAAAGTCTTATGGAAAGAATGTTGCAAGGACTGCCCAGGGTAGTGCTTTATTTTGATGATGTGTTGATCTCTGCTGAAAATGACACTCAGCTTTAAGAGAGACTCAGAGAAGTCCTTACCAGATTCAGAAAGCAGGTTTGAAAGTCAAGGAAGACAAATGCACTCTCAAAACAGACAGAGTTGAATTCCTGGGGTACATGATTGATAAACAGGGCATCCACCCCACTGATGCCAAGGTTAAAGCGATCAAGGAAGCCCCTAAACCTCGTTGCAAGTCAGATCTGCAAGCCTTCCTTGGCCTTATTAACTTTTATCACATGTTTCTACCTCACAAAGCATCTATTGCTGAACCCTTACATCGTTTATTGATAAGAAGGCTGCTTGGATCTGGGGCGGAAGGAACAGTCAGCATTTAACAGTATTAAGAGACTAATCACGTCTGATGCTGTGTTGATTCAATTCTCTGAGAATTTACCTGTTGTTCTGACTTGTGATGCATCCCCTTTGGAGTGGGAGGGTTTTGAGCCACAGGCTTCCCAATGGCCGGGAAGCCCCAATTGCATTCTACTCTCCACGCTGTCCAAAGCAGAGAGGAACTACAGCCATTGGACAAGGAGCCTTAGCAGTTGTTGCAGCTGTTAAGAAATTTCATGAATATCTGTATGGCAGGTCATTCACCATTGTTACAGATCACAAACCTTTGCTTGGCATCGTGGCAGGAGACAACCTACACCTATTATCTGTCACCAAGAATGCTGAGGTGGACTGAATTTCTGCAGCCTACTCCTACAAACTGATTCACAGGCCTGGCAGGACATTGGACATGCTGAGCACTGAGTCGTTGCCCACTACCTTGCCACAAGGAGGACTGTGAACTTGAGACTCACACCTTTTTCCTGGAGACCGTTGCTAAGCTTCCAGTCCATGCTGCTGAGATTGCCAGAGAATCTGCCAAAGATGCTGTGTTGACACCTGTTATGGGCTGGATTAAGAAAGGTTGGCCTCTTCAAGATCTACCTCACTTTGCTCAACCTTTCAAATCCAGGCAAACTGAGTTATCTGTATTAAGAGGATGTATTTTGTGGGTAACAGGGTGGTTATTCCTGCAAAACTGCAAAGGGAGTTTGGAAATGTTACATGAGGGTCATCCTGGGATTGTAAGGATGAAGGTTTGGCCAGGAGTTATGTATGGTGGCCAGGTATTGACAAAATGGTTGAAAACTGGGTTGCCTTTTGTCCAATTGCCAGGTAGTCAGGCCTGCCCCACCTCACGCCACCACACCAGGAATGGGAATGTCCTAGGGGCCCATGGTCAGAATCCACATTGATTTTGCAGGCCCTACAAGAGGGCACACGTTTCTAGTAATTTGTAGATGCATACTCCAAATGGCTAGAGGTTATTCTCATGATTCTACTACTACTGAGGCTGTTATCAAGCAGCTCAGAAAGCTCTTTGTAACCCATGGGTTACCGATGTCCTTGTCCTGACAATGGCCTCAATTCACGTCTAACATTTTTGAATCCTTTCTAGCTCAACAGGGCATCAGACAGCCCTCACAGCCCCTGGGGCCCTTCGGCCAACGGCGGGCTGACGTATGGTACGCTTTACCAAGAAAAGCTTCAGCAGCTGGGTCCTGGGGACATCACTGAGAAGCTTGAAAAGCTTCTTAGTGTTCAGCACATCACTCCTAGCCCATCAACTAACTTGTCCCCAGCAGAGTTGTTAATGGGCAGGAAATTAGGTCTTCCCTTGACCGACTTCATCCCTTATGCACCCAATACACCACTGGATTCCACTTCCAAGTTCGTTCTTTTAGTGTGGGAGATTCTGTCTATGCTAGGAACCTTACAGGTGAACCTTTGTGGATTCCTGCTGAAATAACTCACATCACTGGCCCTCTTTCTTACGGTTCAAACAGAGGATGGCCTCCTCTGGAGCAGGCACATTGACCAACTTAGATCCCGTTCCCTCAGGAACATCGCCCCTGTCTTCTCTCTAGGTCCCTCATCTGATGTCTCTTCTAGGGGGGAAGGGGAGGAACAGGAGGAATATCAGCAAAAGGAATCAAACCTATGTGTAACGAGCATTGCGACAGGAAACCATCCCGAACCCTGTCACAAGCCTAGATCCATCCTTAGAAGTGGAAGATTGTACATCACTACCTGACTGGGTGTTGACATGGAATGGAGATGGGTGGGAGGAGAGACCAGATTCTAACAGTCTAACAGGGTCTTCTTTCACAGGAAGTCCTAACAGGGAAATGTCCAGCAGAAACATTTCCCCTCTCACTGGGTGAGAACAATAAAGATTCTGAACCACAGAGGTCTCAACGTACACGTAGAGCCCCACCTATTTAAAGGAAACATTAGATAGTTGGGGTTGGTATGGACTGAACCTAGTGGGGAGGGGTGTTGTATGTAGGTTAAATGTTATTGGTTTATTTGAATTGGTCTTGTAAAATGTCAAATGGTATTGGTTTAAATAGTGCGGGAAGAAACCCTGC